>CM019705.1:36604060-36629060 GCA_009760885.1 Achatina immaculata | reverse complement strand
TCCAGGTTTCTGTAGTTTTATATAAAGCAATACTTCAGGTTTCTGTTTTATATAAAGCAATACTTCAGGTTTCTGTTTTATATAAAGCAATACTTCAGGTTTCTGTAGCTTTATATAAAGCAATACTTCAGGTTTCTGTAGTTTTATATAAAGCAATACTCCAGGTTTCTGTAGCTTTATGTAAAGCAATACTCCTGGTTTCTGTAGTTTTATATAAAGCAATACTTCAGATTTCTGTAGTTTTATGTAAAAAAATACTTCAGGTTTCTGTAGTTTTTTGTAAAGCAATACTTCAGGTTTCTGTAGTTTTATGTAAAGCAATACTTCAGGTTTCTGTAGTTTTATGTACAACAATACTCCTGGTTTCTGTAGTTTTATGTAAAACAATACACCTGGTTTCTGTAGTTTTATATAAAGCAATACTCCTGGTTTCTGTAGTTTTATGTAAAACAATACACCTGGTTTCTGTAATATCCACTCTCCACTTCTGTCATAAGCGGTCTCTCTTCCTGTTTTCCACAGTTCCTACCATGAATGTTTTCTGTGATATTTATTTAATCTTTAGTTGCAAACATTAGATTTCTTAAAACAGAGTTCTATTTTAAAATAAGTGTAATACTTGAAAATGTGAAGAGGGAAAAAAAAGAAGAAAAGTGCTTTCTGCATTAGGGAGCGATTAACACTTCACCTCGAATTTACAAATTCTGAAAAATAAATTTCTTTTTAAAAAAACCCGGCGAACTCACCATTGCCATCTTTGAAGTTCTTGGATGGTCCATAACGAGCCACAGCTTCATCTGTAGCAACTTCCAGCCCTTGAGAGAGCTCAGATCAATCTTTCTTTGCTCATGTTCCAGGCTCTTGTTGAAGGAGTTTAGAATTCGTTGGTTCTCGATGTACGATCGATAGTGACGCCAGCAACAGGCCTGGAGGAAAGAAGTAGAAAAAATATATTCGTGATGTTGTTTTTTTTTCCCTTTCAGTCTTTAGGAAACATTGGCCGAGAGATTCGGGGGGGGGGGGTACTTTAGCAACTGTTTTCTAGTTTAAGTATTATGGTGCTCAGCATGCTCATTTTCTATATTTATTTATTCGAAAATACAAACGTGTGAAAATTATAGGGAGAAATCTGGAAAATAAGAAATATTCTTTAATAAATTATGACAACCGTTTAAAGTCTACAGCATTCTGAACAAGTATAATCCGTCCGTCCGTCCCTCCACCTGTCCGTCCGTCCGTCCGTCCGTCCGTCCCTCCACCTGTCCGTCCCTCCACCTGACCGTCCGTCCGTCCCTCCACCTATCCGTCCGTCCGTCCATCCACCTGTCCGTCCGTCCCTCCACCTGTCCGTCCCTCCACCTGTCCGCCCGTCCGTCCATCCATCCCTCTATTTCTGCCCATCCATCCATCCATCCATCCATCCATCCGTCCGTCCCTCCACCTGTCCGTCCTTCTATCCCTCCACTTGTCCGTCCGTCCGTCCGTCCATCCATCCCTCCACCATCTATCCATCCATCCATCCATCCGTCCGTCCCTCCACTTGTCCGTCCCTCCACCTGTCCGTCCGTCCGTCCATCCATCCCTCTATTTCTGTCCATCCATCCATCCATCCATCCATCCATCCATCCATCCATCCATCCGAATTTATACTGAAAAAACTGAATTATTTAAAGATTTGGAAATTCTGTGAACAAAGAGTATAACAAAATAAATAATTATTGTACATTGTGAGACACGGAAAAACAAACACTTACACCAAAGTGATAAAAAATGAATTTAAACAGTTATCATACAACTATAAGACATAAAATATAAACAGTTATAATACTGTGAGAAAATAGAACATAAAGAATTATACTACTGTGAGAAAATAGAATATAAACAATTATATTACTGTAATAAATAGAATATAAAAAATCACATATAGGATATAAATTGTTTGTATGTACTTGTATATCTATGAAAACTCCATGAATGTCTTAATATGATCTTTTTGTGATTCAATTTTCTCTACTAGGCCGTCTTAACGTGTATATTTTTTAGCTCCATAAAATGTACTAAAGCTACACGTAATATCTTGTATATCACAGTTAAGATTCGAGACCTGTTTGCATGTATCAAACACTCATAGTAGTTGTATGTAGTATGATTAACTCTCAGCGTTTTCTGCATGTGTTATGATTTAACGCTCAACGTTTGCTGTATGTATTATGATTAACGGTAAACTTTTCTGTATGTATTATGATTAACGGTAAACTTTTCTGTATGTATTATGATTAACGGTAAACTTTTCTGTATGTATTATGATTAACGGTAAACTTTTCTGTATGTATTATGATTAACGGTAAACTTTTCTGTATGTATTATGATTAACGGTAAACTTTTCTGTATGTATTATGATTAACGGTAAACTTTTCTGTATGTATTATGATTAACGGTAAACTTTTCTGTATGTATTATGATTTAACGCTCAACGTTTGCTGTATGTATTATGATTAACGGTAAACTTTTCTGTATGTATTATGATTAACGGTAAACTTTTCTGTATGTATTATGATTAATCTAAGCTTATCTGCAAGGATTATGATTAAACGTTCGCGCGTTCATTGGAAATACACATTTCTACAAATGTGGAGCAACGAGACTTTCCCCCCACAGTACAACAGAACACCATGCTGTATAGTTAGAAATCGAAAGGAAAAAAAAAATCATAAACAATGCACTTTTAGAAGTGAGAGAAAGAAAAATTACAAGAGAATTTACCTGGGATTTGAACCACGGAAAACGGTTGCTCGTTCTACCGGAGGCCGTGGTTCAAATCCCAGGTAATTCTCTCGTTAATTTTCTTTCTACGAAGTCTAAAAGTGCCTTGTTTATGAATTTTTTTGTTTCAGTTCTACCCATACGGTGCTGCACGTTTGAAATACAACCAGACTGATCTCGTAATTTATGATTTAAACATCAGTCAGTTAATGTGTTACGACTGAGGCTTGCAGTTAGTGTGTTATGACTGAGGCTTGCAGTTAATGTGCTACGATTGAGGCTTGCAGTTAGTGTGTTATGGCTGAGGCCTGCAGTTAATGTGTTATGACTGAGGCTTGCCCCGGTCTTTTTATGTATGTTAGAAAAGAAGATCCCATTACTCCAAGTATTGTTCATTGTTCTAGAGTGGTACCACGCACAACAGATGGCTTTCTTTCTTTTCTTATTTTTTGTTTCCAAACATCATATAAACTTTGTTCTGTTTCTTCTCACCCAAACATCATATAAACTTTGTCCTGCTTCTACTCTCTCAAACATCATATAAACTTTATCCTGCTTCTCTCACCCAAACATCATATAAACTTTCTCCTGCTTCTACTCTCTCAAACATCATATAAACTTTGTTCTGTTTCTTCTCACCCAAACATCATATAAACTTTGTCCTGCTTCTACTCGCTCAAACATCATATAAACTTTGTTCTGTTTCTTCTCACCCAAACATCATATAAACTTTGTCCTGCTTCTACTCTCTCAAACATCATATAAACTTTATCCTGCTTCTCTCACCCAAACATCATATAAACTTTGTCCTGCTTCTACTCTCTCAAACATCATATAAACTTTGTCCTGCTTTTACTCTCTCAAACATCATATAAACTTTGTCCTGCTTGTACTCTTTCAAACATCATATAAACTTTGTCCTGCTTCTTCTCACCCAAACATCATATAAACTTTGTCCTGCTTCTTCTCAACCAAACATCATATAAACTTTGTCCTGCTTCTTCTCACCCAAACATCATATAAACTTTGTCCTGCTTCTACTCTCTCAAACATCATATAAACTTTGTCCTGCTTCTTCTCACCCAAACATCATATAAACTTTCTCCTGCTTCTACTCTCTCAAACATCATATAAACTTTGTCCTGCTTCTACTCTTTCAAACATCATATAAACTTTGTCCTGCATCTTCTCACCCAAACATCAGATAAACGTTGTCCTGCTTCTACTCTCTCAAACATCATATAAACTTTGTCCTGCTTCTTCTCACCCAAACATCATATAAACTTTGTCCTGCTTTTACTCTCCTTCTTTTTTTATTATATCTGTTGGAAGTATCTCTAGGAAAACACATTCATTTCTTGTTCTTCTTTTGTTCCTTCTTCCTCTTCTCCTGCTCCTGCTAGTTTTTTTCCCCTCCTCCTCCTCCTCTTTCTTCTTCTTCTTTTTCTTCTTCTTCTCCTCTTGTTTTTCTTTTTCTATTCCTGTTTTCTTCTTATTCTCCTATTCCTCGTCTTCTTTTTCTTTTTTTCCACCCTCTCTTCCTCCTCTTCCTCCTTCTTCTTCTTTAGCACCTTCTTCTTCTTCTCTTCCTCTTTCTTCTTCTTCATTTTCTTCTTATTCTCTCTCTCTCTCTCTTTCTCTCTCTCGCTCTCTCGCTCGCACATTGTATTGTCATTTACCTTTATCTGCATCTCCTCAATCTGCCAAAAATCCAGTTCTCTCTTCACCACAGCCCCGCATACTTCCAGGGGAACATGGAGCTCTCCTGTGTTCAGGAGAAGAAAAAGAAAAAGGCAACACGGTAAGCAAAAAATGACGGCATAAGCAAGGAATGATGATGACAAATTCATAAGCAGGTGTTCAGAAATAATCTTCGTGAAGACGCGTATCAACGTAAAATTGTTATACGTTAGTCATTACGTTGTTAAGCGCTATAGATATTGATTTTCCGGTGTCACAGAACCAGCTAACCTGTGTGACGGATTTTTTTTGGGGGGGGGGGGGGGGAATGCTTATGAAAAACACAAAATAAATTGTCACAGAGGAGGGGGTAATCTCTGGGCCGGGTTGGGAAAAGCTTAAAAAAAAATCATACGGCGCTTAGTGATGGAGTTCTTGACTGAGATGACCGGGGAGATTGAGACTTAGGACGATAACAATTCTTTGGAGATGCTTCGTCAGTTGAAGGGACGTAAGTGATTGTGATTGGAGATGCAGTGTCAGCTAAAGGGAAGTAAGTGATTGTGGTTGGAGATGCAGTGTCAGCTAAAGGAAAGTAAGTGATTGTGGTTGGAGATGCAGTGTCAGCTAAAGGGAAGTAAGTGATTGTGATTGGAGATGCAGTGTCAGCTAAAGGGAAGTAAGTGATTGTGGTTGGAGATGCAGTGTCAGCTAAAGGAAAGTAAGAAGTAAGTGATTGTGGTTGGAGATGCAGTGTCAGCTAAAGGGAAGTAAGTGATTGTGGTTGGAGATGCAGTGTCAGCTAAAGGGAAGTAAGTGATTGTGGTTGGAGATGCAGTGTCAGCTAAAGGGAAGTAAGTGATTGTGGTTGGAGATGCAGTGTCAGCTAAAGGAAGTAAGTGATTGTGGTTGGAGATGCAGTGTCAGCTAAAGGGAAGTAAGTGATTGTGATTGGAGATGCAGTGTCAGCTAAAGGGAAGTAAGTGATTGTGGTTGGAGATGCAGTGTCAGCTAAAGGAAAGTAAGAAGTAAGTGATTGTGGTTGGAGATGCAGTGTCAGCTAAAGGGAAGTAAGTGATTGTGGTTGGAGATGCAGTGTCAGCTAAAGGGAAGTAAGTGATTGTGGTTGGAGATGCAGTGTCAGCTAAAGGAAGTAAGTGATGTGGTTGGAGATGCAGTGTCAGCTAAAGGGAAGTAAGTGATTGTGGTTGGAGATGCAGTGTCAGCTAAAGGGAAGTAAGTGATTGTGATTGGAGATGCAGTGTCAGCTAAAGGGAAGTAAGTGATTGTGGTTGGAGATGCAGTGTCAGCTAAAGGAAAGTAAGAAGTAAGTGATTGTGGTTGGAGATGCAGTGTCAGCTAAAGGGAAGTAAGTGATTGTGGTTGGAGATGCAGTGTCAGCTAAAGGGAAGTAAGTGATTGTGGTTGGAGATGCAGTGTCAGCTAAAGGGAAGTAAGTGATTGTGGTGGAGATGCAGTGTCAGCTAAAGGGAAGTAAGTGATTGTGGTTGGAGATGCAGTGTCAGCTAAAGGGAAGTAAGTGATTGTGATTGGAGATGCAGTGTCAGCTAAAGGGAAGTAAGTGATTGTGGTTGGAGATGCAGTGTCAGCTAAAGGAAAGTAAGAAGTAAGTGATTGTGGTTGGAGATGCAGTGTCAGCTAAAGGGAAGTAAGTGATTGTGGTTGGAGATGCAGTGTCAGCTAAAGGGAAGTAAGTGATTGTGGTTGGAGATGCAGTGTCAGCTAAAGGGAAGTAAGTGATTGTGGTTGGAGATGCAGTGTCAGCTAAAGGGAAGTAAGTGATTGTGATTGGAGATGCAGTGTCAGCTAAAGGGAAGTAAGTGATTGTGGTTGGAGATGCAGTGTCAGCTAAAGGAAAGTAAGAAGTAAGTGATTGTGGTTGGAGATGCAGTGTCAGCTAAAGGGAAGTAAGTGATTGTGGTTGGAGATGCAGTGTCAGCTAAGGGAAGTAAGTGATTGTGGTTGGAGATGCAGTGTCAGCTAAAGGGAAGTAAGTGATTGTGGTTGGAGATGCAGTGTCAGCTAAAGGGAAGTAAGTGATTGTGGTTGGAGATGCAGTGTCAGCTAAAGGGAAGTAAGTGATTGTGATTGGAGATGCAGTGTCAGCTAAAGGGAAGTAAGTGATTGTGGTTGGAGATGCAGTGTCAGCTAAAGGGAAGTAAGTGATTGTGGTTGGAGATGCAGTGTCAGCTAAAGGAAAGTAAGTGATTGTGATTGGAGATGCAGTGTCAGCCAAAGGGATGCGAATTATTGTGACTGAAGCTGTCTGAAATCAGAGAAGATCTACAGTTTATGCTCTACCCATCAAACTCTCACATGACGCTTAAACTTACTGTCTGATCACGAGAAACGTCAGGTACAATAAAATATTGATGCTGATAATACAGCAAAAAGTTGACTTAATGTTGTTTCGGTTTCAGTGTTTCATTTCGAATTTATGGACTGTGGCCTAGTTCCGGGTAGTTCGTTTGTTCGGGTTAAGCGAAGTTGTTAAATCGCAGATAACTGCGAAGAGTAGTGCCACTCAGTGGTTCTCAAACCCTTTTGCTGGACGACCTACATTTAAAAGTCAAACATTTTTGCGGCCCACTAATAAAGTGCTTTATATCTGCACAGTATAAATATAATTTTATAAAGTATTATGTAATATTTTCTCTACATGTTTAACTGCATATTCCTTGCTACGCAAAAGTTCTTTTCATTTACCTTAAAGATGGCATTGTTTCCGGTTGGATAGCATGCCTATTCTGCCTGGAATAAAACAATTGCTGAGAATCATATTTCGCTGCTGCAGAATCTACGCCGACTTTTCTCTAAAATTACATTGTAAAACTGCACGTTTCAGCAACACGGTCAGAAAGACGTCGGTGTCGCACTTCAAAAGCGATGCCGTCTTTTTATGTGCGTCACATTTCTGTTTGATGCTGGAAGAAACGCTGTCTGGACCATCCTTTCTCCAATAGCCGCACTGCTGACATACTAATAAAGCGACCTACAATTCTACGGCTTGCATCCGTGCAGTCTGCTTCTATGCATTGGTGAAAATTGCGGAGTAGTTTTTTTTTATTGTCTCTACTTTTTTCTCTCTCTGTGTGCGTGAGTGTGTGGGTGTGAGTGTGTATATGGGTGTGAGTGTTTGTATGTGTGCGTGTGTGTATGTGTGTGTGTGGGTGTGTGTGTGTGTGTGTGTGCTGCTTTGAGACTTCAGCGCGGCCCACAATACTCCCATGGGTTGAGAACCACTGCCACTAGATGAAACGATATGCAGAAGACGTTGAACGTTTCCTTGGAACAGCTGGTTGGTTTAGTTGTGTGATGTACCAGAAAACTTGGCAGCTGAGACAAGGGCGCCGAGTGGGCAGTTGTTTCACCCATCCATGCATCCTTGTCCAGGGCGTAGGTCGACGAAGGCAGTCACTATCCAGCACGCCATGATACATCTGACAAGGCAGCAACAGACTCTTTCCAATTTTGATTGTCTGCAGTCAGTTTTCTGTATGGTGTTGTCTGCAGTCAGCTTTCTACATGGTGTTGTCTGCAGTCAGCTTTCAGTATGATCTCCTAGCTGTATTGTATGATGTCCTAAGCTGTATTGTGACCAGGCATAAAAATTGGAGTATTTAATATTAACAACCTTCGGTATGCTGACGACACAGTACTGACAGCTGAGAACCAACAAGACCTGCAAAATCTCTTGGATAAAGTCGCCAAAGAAAGTGAACAGAAAGGCCTTACTTTGAACATAAAAAAAGACAGAGATTATGGTTATATCTAAGAAATAGAATCCACCAGCATGCAGTATTAAATTAAACGGAACTATTCTAAAGCAGGTGCAGAAATTCCAATACCTTGTAGCAGTAATAACTTCAGATGGGAAATGCAGAACGGAAATTAAGAACAAAATAGGCCAAGCAAAGACTGCATTTCAGAGAATTATCCAACACATCCTTATCAATTAATGTTAGAAAACGAGTCCTAAAATGCTATATTGAACCTATCTTGTTATATGGAAGTGAATCATGGACAATAGGCAAGTCTGCACAAAAAATCATTGGAAGCAGCAGAAATGTGGTTTATTAGAAGAATGTTGCGAATCCCCTGGACAGCAAAAATAACTAATGAAGAATGTATGAGAAGAGCTGGAGAGACAAAAAAAAAATCTTGTCAAAAAAATAAGAGAGAGACAATGTACTTTCATAGGACATGCAATGAGAAGAGGGGGCATTGAAAATATAACAACAGGAAAAATAGAAGGAAGAAGATCCAGAGGAAGACCAAGAGAAATGATACTGAACAGTCTGACGGGATGGTGTGAGAGGAGATCACTAACTGAGTATGAAAGATCGTGTACTCTGGAGAAGCATAATAGCCAACTCCATTCGGCACGGCACCTGATGATGATTCTATGGTGTCATAAGCTGTATTGTGTATTGTCCTAGCTGTATTTTATGATGTTCTACCTGTATTGTATGATATTCTAGCTGTATTGTACAGTGTCCTAGCTGTATTGTGTGATGTTCTAGCTGTATTCTATTATATCTTAGCTGTATTGTATAATGTACTAGCTGTATTCTATGATGTTCTAGTTGTATTGTATATTGTCCTAGCTGTATAGTATGATGTTCTACCTGTGTTGTATATTGTCCTAGCTGTATTATATGATGTCCTAGCTGTATTGTATGATGTCCTAGCTGTATTGTATGATGTGCTAGCTGTATTGTATATTGTCCTAGCTGTATTGTATGATGTCCTAGTTGTACTGTATATTGTTCTAGCTGTATTGTATGATGTTTTATCTGTACTGTATATTGTCCTAGCTGTATTGTATGATGTTCTACTTGCATTGTACGGTGTCCTAGCTGTATTCTATGCTGTCCTAAGCTGTATTGTATAGTGTCCTAGCTGTGTTGTATGATGTTCTCCCTGTATTTTATGTTGTTCTAGCAGTGTTGTATGATGTCATAGCTGTATTGTATAATGTTCTAGCTGTATTGTATGATGTCCTAGCTGTATTGTATAATGTTCTAGCTGTATTGTATGATGTCCTAGCCGTATTGTATGATGTTCTAGCTGTATTGTATGATGTCCTAGCTGTATTGTATAATGTTCTAGCTGTATTGTATGATGTCCTAGCCGTATTGTATGATGTTCTAGCTGTATTGTATGATGTCCATTTTATCTTTGAGAATTCTTCAGACAGCTCTTCTTCTGTTTGTCCCTGGTCGTCCATGAACTACGGTAGATTGTTCTGTAATTAGTAGACTGACACACGAATCTTGGCTTTCTGAGAAGTTCAAGGTTAAACAGGAGCACGCAGGTCCTGGCCGAAGTAACACGATCGCCAGGCTCGTCGTGCCAAGTAGGTCAAGGTTTTCATCAAGTTCCGGACCCGAGACCTGATAACCTGGCATTTCTTCGGGTCAAGCTTGTTAAGTCACTGAAACCACAGTCTGAGAGTGGTGTGCATGTATGTATTTATGTGTGTATGCGTGTGTATGTATTATATATGTGTGTATGCGTGTGTATGTATCTATGTATGTGTGTATGTATGTAGGTATGTGTGTAGGTATATGTGTGCATGTATGTAGGTATGTGTGTATGTATTATGTATGTGTGTATGTATGTGTGTATGTATGTATGTGTGTATGTATTATGTATGTGTATATGTATGTATGTGTGTATGTATGTATGTATGTATGTGTGTATGTATATAGGTATTGTGTAGGTATATGTGTGTATGTATGTATGTAATGTATGTAGGTATGTGTATATGTATGTAGGTATGTGTGTAGGTATATGTGTGTATGTATTATGTATGTATGTAGGTATGTGTGTATGTATATGTGTGTATAAATGTATGTATGTGTATATGTGTGTATGTATGAGTGTATGTATGTATATGTGTATGTATGAGTGTATATATTTGTGTGTATATTTGTATGTATATGTGTGTATGTATATTTGTATGCGTATGTATGTATTTGTGTGTATGTATATGTGTATGCATGTGTATATTATGTGCGTGTATTTTTTTAAAAATGTATCTGTTTATATTCGGTATTGAGTGAATTGTGAAGTGCAAATGTCACGTATGTTCTGTGTGATGTGATTTGTGATTCTTGTTCTATCACAATGTGTATAATGAACGATGGAGTTGGTCAGTGGTATTGCAGTGACATTTTATGTAGTCTGACCATGTATGCTTATCGTGTAATATGAAGTGTATCAGATACAGTTGTCAGACCCACATGAAGTGTATCAGATACAGTTGTCAGACCCACATGAAGTGTATCAGATACAGTTGTCAGGCCCATATGAAGTGTATCAAATACAGTTGTCAGACCCACATGAAGTGTATCAGATACAGTTGTCAGACCCACATGAAGTGTATCAGATACAGTTGTCAGACCCACATGAAGTGTATCAGATACAGTTGTCAGACCCATATGAAGTGTATCAGATACAGTTGTCAGACCCACATGAAGTGTATCAGGTACAGTTGTCAGACCCACATGAAGTGTATCAGATACAGTTGTCAGACCCACATGAAGTGTATCAGATACAGTTGTCAGACCCACATGAAGTGTATCAGATACAGTTGTCAGACCCACATGAAGTGTATCAGATACAGTTGTCAGACCCACATGAAGTGTATCAGATACAGTTGTCAGACCCACATGAAGTGTATCAGATACAATTGTCAGGCCCACTTCAATATTCTTCAATCAGTCTTTTTCAATCTCTGGAGAGTCAAAGGAAGTTGGAAAACAGGACAAAAGTTTGAGATCCTAGGTCATCAGTGAGGTATATTACTATTAAGATAGTCGATATCGGGGTATAATACTGTTAAGATAGTCGATATCGGGGTATAATACTGTTAAGATAGTCGATATCGGGGTATAATACTGTTAAGATAGTCGATATCGGGGTATAATACTGTCAAGATAGTCGATATCGGGGTCTAATACTATTAAGATAGTCGATATCGGGGTATAATACTGTCAAGATAGTCGATATCGGGGTATAATACTGTTAAGATAGTCGATATCGGGGTATAATACTGTCAAGATAGTCGATATCGAGGTATATTGCTCTAAGATATGTGAATGTAGACAGCAGTTTACAAAACAAATATTCCACAGAGTGATATTCCTAACACAGAAGGACGTAAAGAGCAAAGTCCTACAAGTTCCACACATTATATAGAACAAGTTCCACGCATTATATACCAGAAGTTCCACACATTGTATAGTATAAGTTCCACACATTATACAGCACAAGCTCCACACATTTAATGACACATCTACCAAACATCAACATAGCCTGACAACATATATCTTGAAAGAATAGTAAGCATATCATAGTGTTCAAAATGATATCAAACTATTACATGACATATTGTATGACTGGCTGACTAAAATACTCCAGATGACTACTGATAATTCGACTGGAAAACAATACAATACAATACCAGTATGGTGACACTTCAGCCCAAAGCTCTGCAAAAAATAAGGTCAGATCTATTTGAAAACAGGCTTCAACATAAGTTTACAAGGACAAAATTGGCATCATATCCCCCACTATCCTCTTCTTCCAAAACAGTTACACTGCTCAACACACATTTTTGGTGCCTCAAATGTTAGACCTGTTTCTGGGTATATTTGACCTGCTGACTAAAAAAAAAATGGCACACGTTTTCCCATATCAGCTCTAGTTTTTGAGATACAGAACATATGCCATATACAGCTCTTCACGCTGCTCGCCCATAACAAATCAGGATATTTTAATTTAGTGTTTAAATTATATATCTTTTAAGCATGAAGGGAACATTAACAATTAAAAGAAAAGTGTGCTGCATGAAAATCTATTAATTTCTTACCAAAAAGCACAAGTTTATGAGACAAAACTTCCACTCATTCGACACACACGAAGCCACCTTTTGTAAGACTTCCGAGAATGTGATCTGCCAGGACAATCCCGTGTAAGATTCCAACAATAGTCTGCCATCATGTGTGCATCCCATCTTCCTTGGTATCTGGCTTCCATTGTTTTTATGTCTTGGTGAAATCTTTCACCTTGGTCTTCGCTTAGTTCACCAAGGTTCTCTGGAAAGCGATCTAAATGACTGTGCAGATAATGGATTTTAACACTCATGTTACAGCCAAGCTTGTTGAAATGAAAGAGCATATTAATTGTGTGTAGTTGTCTGCCTTCTTGTTGCCAAGAAAGATTTTCACAACAAGAACAAATGAAGACCAGACAAAGGATTCGATTTCATTCATTAGTGCTATAAAATGTAGGTCATTTATAAGTTGTCTGATCTTTGGACCATCGAAAATTCCTGCCTTCAGTTTTTCCATGATAAGTCCAGGTAGTTTATGCCCTCACAAAGCCTTCACAAATTGTTTTATCAGATCTAGCTTTGTATGTAGTGGTGGCATTTGAATTCTTTCTCGTGCTATCAAAGGTTCATTGATTACATTTTGTCCTCCAACCACCATATATTCCATCGGAGGGCTATCTTTTCTTGTGCAGATGTTCATGTGTGGCTCTACTATCCCACAGGCACAAAAAGCAAGGATACTTTGTGTCGGCACTTTGCTGACCAAGAAGAAAAGTAACCTTCTTCAAGTCTACACAAATCACCCATTGATGTTCTCGATAATTTATCTTTTCCAAGACTAAAGAGATGGCACTGCACTTTTCTTTGATCCTGGTGGAATGACCGACTGGAATAAAACCATATTTGTTGGCGTTATTTAAAAGAACACATTTCAAACTATGTTTTGAACTGTCAATGAAAAGATGCCGCTCACTTGGGTTATATTCTGAAAAATCAATTTTCTCAGCTAGGTTTCCGATGTCATTGCAGAATACTAAGTTGTTGTCTGGGGTAAAGAATGACAGAAAATCCTTTTCTCTCCTTCGATAAAATGTCATTTTCGTTCCAGGCTGAAGTACATTCTTTTCCTTTAGTCTGGAGGCGAGCAATTCAGAAGACTCCGTGGAAAGATTTAAGTCCTTGATCAGATCACTCAGTTCATTCTGATCAAAATTATCACAATGTGAAGTTGCCTGGAAGTCACCGTCAATGACTTGCTGTCCCAATTTCTTTACTTTGTGCGATATCAGACATGTAAGACTCATCCTCTGAGAGCTGGGGTAGTTCAATGAAAAGTGGAACGGGTACAAGATCCGAGCGCGGAACAGGTCTCCTGGCTGAAGGTAGGTCAGGGTAAGACAACTTGTCACGATTATTTTGATTGATGGGTGTGATATTAACAATACACAAATAACAGTCATGGAAGCGGGTTTTTCGGTTCCCTCCACACCACTGGTACTTCAAATTTCAGGTGCCTTCTCTTTCTATTTGTCCACTGGCATAAAGACTCCGTACAGGTTTTGCATACAACATGAGGACCCCATGGCTTATCATGATCTCCAAGCTTGACACAAAAATAACCTACATATGCTTTTTTTTTCCAAACTCAGAAATAAGTTTCCTACTTGCTATCAGCGTGTACTCCCAATAGATATAGCAGAATACGTGGGGATGATTCAAGCAACTCCGTCTTGAAGTAGCCATAACCTCTACGGTGTTCGGTTTACAAAGATGAAATGATACGAGTTGGAATATACACACACCTCAGATACGATCATCACTATTATACAGTGCAGCTGTTTTAAACAGATCAGGTTGGGAAACCTTTGAAATATAAATTTTTGTAGTCTACGAAAACCATGATTTAACATCTTAATTTTGTGCGCATAATTATGTCATAAAACAGAACAGAAGTGATTTTGTCATTTGAGATATACGTTTTTTATGCCAGTGTGCATTATGGGAAAGGAGGTGGGTGAATAGTTGTGAAACAAAGGTCATTGTACACAAAAATATGGGAAAATTAAATATATAAGTTTCCCATTCAATTAAGACAACTTATTATGACATCCCAGTTCAGCAGAAGAGATTTGTTAAAGAACGGAGTAAAATTTTATAAATTCAACTATATCTAAGAAACTAAAGCTGCTGCCAACCATGTCTAAGAAACTAGAACTGATGTCAACCATATCTAAGAAACTAGAACTGATGCCAACTACATCTAAGAAACTAGAACTGATACCAGCCATGTCTAAGAAACTAGAACTGATGCCAGCCATATCTAAGAAACTAGAACTGATGCCAACCATATCTAAGAAACTAGAACTGATATATAAGAAACTAGAACTGACATCTAAGAAACTAGAACTGATGCCAGCCATATCTAAGAAACTAGAACTGATATCTAAGAAACTAGAACTGATGCCAACCATATCTAAGAAACTAGAACTGATATCTAAGAAACTAGAACTGATATCTAAGAAACTAGAACTGATATCTAAGAAACTAGAACTGATAGCAGCCATATCTAAGAAACTAGAACTGATACCAGCCATATCTAAGAAACTAGAACTGATATCTAAGAAACTAGAACTAATATCTAAGAAACTAGAACTGATATCTAAGAAACTAGAACTGATGGCAGCCATATCTAAGAAACTAGAACTGATGCCAGCCATATCTAAGAGACTAGAACTGATGCCAGCCATATCTAAGAAACTAGAACTGATGCCAACAATATCTAAGAGACTAGAACTGATGCCAGCCATATCTAAGAAACTAGAACTGATGCCAACAATATCTAAGAGACTAGAACTGATGCCAGCCATATCTAAGAAACTAGAACTGATGCCAACAATATCTAAGAGACTAGAACTGATGCCAACAATATCTAAGAGACTAGAACTGATGCCAACAATATCTAAGAGACTAGAACTGATGCCAACAATATCTAAGAGACTAGAACTGATGCCAGCCATATCTAAGAAACTAGAACTGATGCCAACAATATCTAAGAGACTAGAGCTGATGCCAGCCATATCTAAGAAACTAGAACTGATGCCAACAATATCTAAGAGACTAGAACTGATGCCAGCCATATCTAAGAAACTAGAGCTGATGCCAGCCATATCTAAGAAACTAGAACTGATGCCAACAATATCTAAGAGATTAGAGCTGATGCCAACAATATCTAAGAGACTAGAACTGATGCTGTCTGTCCACTGCAATTTTCTGAATCAGCGGCCCCAAATAAGCCCAGGAACAGGCCATAAAAACCTCGATCCGGCAAGAAACCAATTTTTCTTTGGCCGCGCTACAAACAAATAAGGCGAACCAAGCAAAAAATAAACAAACTGAAGTTTTCTGTTTTAACAGGCACCACTAGCCCCCTAAGGAAAATATCAGTTACCCTGTCTCAAACTATCTAGATTCTTTGGTGTTTTGCTTCGTACATTATAATATTTGTCTACTTTTAGTTTGTACATAATTAATCTGTTTTATTTCTGTAGTCCGAAAAAAGAATTATTCCCAAGTTATTATCAAAATTTCCTAACAGCCATAATCTGTAATCAGAGACTGGCGGCTCTGAAAAAAATGCTCCATTCACTCTAAAAAATCATTCTCTCTCTTTCTCTCTCTCTCCCTCTCTCTCTCTCTCTCTCTCTCTCTCTCTCTCTCTCTCTCAAAATGCGTTCTTCTTTATTAAAAAAAAAACAAACCAACAGCACTGGGCAGCCTGACCTTGGGTCAACCCGCCACAATATTTCATAATCTCCTGTCAAAACACGAAAGCCTGGTCAAGCAGGAAACTTTCTGGAGCTGCATGTTCCAGGCACTCACGTCATGCTCCAGGCACTCACGTCATGCTCCAAACACTCACGTCATGCTCCAAGCACTCACGTCATGTTCCAATCACTCACGTCATGTTCCAATCACTCACGTCATGTTCCAAGCACTCACGTCATGCTCCAAGCACTCACGTCATGTTCCAAGCACTCACGTCATGTTCCAAACACTCACGTCATGTTCAAAACACTCACGTCATACTCCAAGCACTCACGTCATGCTCCAAGCACTCACGTCATGTTCCAATCACTCACGTCATGTTCTAAGCACTCACGTCATGTTCCAATCACTCACGTCATGTTCCAAGCACTCACGTCATGTTCCAATCACTCACGTCATGTTCAAAACACTCACGTCATACTCCAAGCACTCACGTCATGTTCCAAGCACTCACGTCATGTTCTAAGCACTCACGTCATGTTCCAATCACTCACGTCATGTTCCAAGCACTCACGTCATGCTCCAAGCACTCACGTCATGTTCCAATCACTCACGTCATGTTCTAAGCACTCACGTCATGTTCCAATCACTCACGTCATGTTCTAAGCACTCACGTCATGTACTACTCATGTCATGTTCTAAGCACTCACGTCATGTTCCAAGCACTCACGTCATGCTCCAAGCACTCACGTCATGTTCCAAGCACTCATGTCATGTTCCAAGCACTCACGTCATGCTTCAAGCACTCACGTCATATACCTTTAACTTCCTTTTGTTTTGTTAGCTTAACTCGCGTCTGCCCTTATGGTTCCACCCTAATACTGTAACAGAGAACTGATGGCATGAATTTTACAATGGCCTTTTTTACGAATCTATTCTTCTTGCCTCGACTTCTATGATCGGAGGCAGCAGGACTTTAATGCAAAAATGGTACGGTGCCATCTTCATAACCGTTTCCCAAAGAAATGGGTGGCTATCTGCACCAATACGGTTCCAGGACAAAGACGATTGTGCTAAAGTGACGGGATCTTGACTAGCTCAGAGAAACAGAACTAAGATACCATTTTTCTGTCTGCGGAGTCTTCTGGTGGCGGTATCTGGGAGGCCTCGTTGCTGTCTTCATGTTGTTGGACCTGGTCCTCAAGTAAGAATCAATTTTTTTGTATAAATAGGAAACTACGAAGCTATGATACGGTAAAGTAAGAGAACACAGTTTTGTAGGATTAGACCTCGAAACAAATCGTAGACAAAGCACTAATGAATTACCTGGGACTCGAACACGGACTCCGGTAGGACGAGCAGCCGTCTAGCCACGAGAGAACAGCGTACTATCGACTTAGCCAACTAGCACCCCCATAAAAAGATGTTTTATTGACATAGTCTTTAGCAACTGTTCCTTCGTGTCTGTTGAACGGCTGCTCGTCCTACCGGAGTCCGTGGTTCGAATCCCTGGTAATTCTCTTGTGATTTGTCTTTCTCTCACGTCTCACTAAAGTGCTTTGTCTACGATTTGTTTCGAGGTCTAATCCTACAAAACTGTGTTCTCTTACTTTTTCAAGTAAGAAAGTGTGATTCACTCCCAATCCGACTTGACTGGTTTCAGGGATATCAGAGGAAGAATATCGTGTGCAGAAAACCAAAAACCAAAACAGAAGATCAGTTACAAAACACAACTTCTCTTGTTACTTAGATTGGTTGTGTAGCCTCTCTTGCAGTTACTTAGATTGGTAGTGTAGCCTCTCTTGTAGCTACTTTGACTAGCATTGTAGCTTCTCTTGTAAGTAGCTTGACTGGTAGTGTAGCTTCTCTTGTAGGTACGAGTACTTTGACTGGTATTGTAGCTTCTCTTGTAGCTACTTTGACTGGTAGTGTAGCTTTTCATGTCGTTACTTAGACTGGTAGTGTAGCTTCTCTTGTAAGTACTCAGACGGGTAATGTAGCTTCTCATGTCGTTACTTTGACTGGTCGTGTAACTTCTCTTGTAGCTACTTTGACTGGTCGAATAACGTCTCTTGTAGCTACTTTGACTGGTCGTGTAGCTGGTAGCTACATGTAATTTTGACTGGTCGGGTGTTTCATGATTAAAACTTAAGTAGTCCTTGTATTATGACTGATTTTCAGCTTTTTGGTTAGCGTGTACTATTTCAGAAGTGTCATAGAATTTACGACCTGATTGTCATGACGGATTTAGACTTGTCCTAAGCTGCAGTGCCAAATTTAGACTTGTCTTGTCTCCTTCCTCATATACCTTTCAGTGTTGAGGGGACAAACAGACATCTTGGTAGGGCTTGGTGATGTGTTTCATATAATGGGATATTTTAATGCTTACCTACAAATCTTAGTGTGTATGTTTTCAAATTAGATTTGTTGAACGTAATGAAATTATGACATTTTCTTTCCGGGTGATTTGGACTTGGTGAGACCCTAAGCTGTGTAAACATCACAGTCGTCTTGTTAAAAAAGTTACACCAGATGGCGGATGAGGCCATCAGCCGTATCTTGTTTAGCTTTTATCTCTCTCTGGCATTGCCTATTTGTTCCATGTGTCGAAGGCGATCAGTTTCAGACAAATAAACATAATCCTGTCACGTGATTCAGACGGCCAGGGGGCCCAGATTGTCCTTGACCTGACAGGGTGGTATGGTCAGCACCACACCTGGTCGCCTTTCCTTCCCTAGCTTCAGAAGGAGCCGGGTATTTATTTCTACAGACGGGTGACTGGGCTGGATCTGAACCAACGACCTCTTATGATAGTATTTCTCTTATCCATGGGACACAGGAAGCATGGGAAAAGAGCGCGGGAAAAGCAGCGCGGGAAAAGAGCGCGGGAAAAGAGCGCGGGAAAAGCAGCGCGGGAAAAGAGCGCGGGAAAAGCAGCGCGGGAAAAGTAGCGCGGGAAAAGAGCGCGGGAAACCAGCGCGGGAGAAAGGGGATCTCTGGGTGGCTTGGGTGAAGTTGTGGTATAAATGCCACGCAGGATTGGGCTGAAGAGAAGCCTTACTTGTCTTGTTTCAAACAGAGCCTCAAGATGTGTTAGTGAGAGAGTCTCGGTTAGGTAGTTTTCAGTAGTAGCAGTTTATGGTAGAGGCAGCTTAAGTTAAAATGTAGGATTACTTTTTGAGATAGGTGAAGTTGTTCGGTTGGAAACGTTGTAAATATGGTTTTTTTTAATTGTATAAGTACATTGTAAGGTTTTCTCCCAAATGGCGTAGAGTTTTCTCACGCCGGGAATTGTCATTGTAAACTGTAATTGCATTCCTCTTACCAGCCGGATGGGTTACGTTTTTATCTTCATTTCATCCTTCATTTTACCCGTCAATAAACTTGTGTTGTCTGAATATAAAAACTACACCACAGGCTTTGTTGAAACCCTCACTGTTGATAAGTTTTATTATGTTGGGAGACTGGCAAGCTCAGTTATGTTACTGTCTCTTAGGTGGAGTTAAATGCCTGGGTTGTGTCAGTTTCTCTGAGAATATCGTAGAAACCAGTCAAGTATAGAAAGAAGTCAAGTATAGAAAGAAGTCAAGTTAAGAAGTTGTATCACTAAATCGTTCTAGTGACAGTATTAGTGGGTCGTTGCAGCAAACAATATTCCTCAGTGGACTTCACTCTGGTTTACTCTACATGAGGTGCAGGCGCGCTAGGTACTATGCCACTCAAGCACACAGTTATACGCGAACTTGGTGGTGGTTTTTTATTTTTCGTGTTATAATTGTCGCGCTTGATTACAGAAGTAGTCTCCCTTGAGTGGCGAAGTTTACACTCCTACAAGTTACCGAACTTCGACATTTCACCTGGGATTACCTGACATTCATAACAGGCGCGAACCCGCCCCCCCCTTTTTTTTTCCCCCAGGTCAACATGACTAACATGAGAGTTTATTTGTTCCAAGAACAGAACCGAGCTCACGTTAAGAAAAGCATGCTGAAGTTAACAACTAAGGTAAGGTAATGAAGTTAACAAGCAGGGTCATGAAGTTAATATGAAGTTAACAAGCAGGGTCATGAAGTTAACACGCCACCTGAATGAGATGAGCAGGAAGTTCTTTGGACGTATTTCTGAAAAAAAAAACCGTTCTGTCCTTATTGTATAAAATAGGAAAAAAGTAGGAGCAGCTTTATTACTTAACGATTACAAAGTTGTGACGTTTCGGCGTGAGCCTTAATCATACAAAAACATACAGGACGAAGAAATAGAGAGAGGAGATAAAGTATAGATTCACATGAATACTGTTAATAAAATAAATAAATTTAAAAAAAAATTTTTAAAGAGTACTTAGCTGTAAATTGCAAGGTGTGGCTTGTCCGGCGGTGTGTGTCAGGAATGGATCTAGTGGGACGTGGAGACTGTTTAAATAGAGACCTGTGACATGTGGTCAGTGGGTTGTAACTGGGGGTGGTGGATGGAGAACCGGGGAGGGGAGAGAGAGTGACGCAATACCGACCTAGCTGGAACCACATGGGTTAAACTCGCTGTTTAGTTACACGTAACATCATCTTCTTCAATCATTATAGTACCTCTCCACTAAATCCACCCCTTCTTACTTTTCAAACTTCCTCACAGCATCACTCTGCAACCCCGCTTACTTTTCAAACTTCCTCACAGCATCACTCTGCAACCCCGCTATCTTCTCTGCAACCCCGCTATCTTCTCTGCAACCCCTCTTCCCGAATCATCTGTTTCAATTTCTCCTAGCTAGGCCAGTAGTGCGTCACTCACTCTCCCCTCCCCGGTTCCCCATCCACCACCTCCAGTTACAACCCACTGACCACATGTCACAGGTCTCTATTTAAACTGTCTCCACGTCCCACTAGATCCATTCCTGACACACACCGCCAGACAAGCCACACGTTGCAATTTACAGCTAAGTGCTCTTTTAAAAAAATTTTATATATTTATTTTTTAATTATTCTGTTCTTATTGTGTATTATATTGTGTAACTCTGTCTCTCCTGTGTACTATATTGTATAACTGTCCATACTGTGTACTATATTGTGTTAACACTGTACCTGTTGTATTACTATATTGTGTTAACACTGTACCTGCTGTATACTATATTGTGTTAACACTGTACCTGCTGTATACTATATTGTGTTAACACTGTACCTGCTGTATACTATATTGTGTTAACACTGTACCTGCTGTATACTATATTGTGTTAACACTGTACCTGCTGTATACTATATTGTGTTAACACTGTACCTGCTGTATACTATATTGTGTTAACACTGTACCTGCTGTATACTATATTGTGTTAACACTGTACCCGCTGTATACTATATTGTGTTAACACTGTACCTGCTGTATACTACATTGTGTTAACACTGTACCTGCTGTACTATATTGTGTTAACACTGTACCTGCTGTATACTATATTGTGTTAACACTGTACCTGCTGTATACTATTGTGTTAACACTGTACCTGCTGTATACTATATTGTGTTAACACTGTACCTGCTGTATACTATATTGTGTTAACACTGTACCTGCTGTATACTATATTGTGTTAACACTGTACCTGCTGTATACTATATTGTGTTAACACTGTACCCGCTGTATACTATATTGTGTTAACACTGTACCTGCTGTATACTACATTGTGTTAACACTGTACCTGCTGTATACTATATTGTGTTAACACTGTACCTGCTGTATACTATATTGTGTTAACACTGTACCTGCTGTATACTATGTTGTGTTAACACTTTACCTGCTGTATACTATATTGTGTTAACACTGTACCTGCTGTATACTATATTGTGTTAACACTGTACCTGCTGTGTGCATTTTGTGCAGTTCGCCTCCCCCGTCCAGTGGGCCTGCCCCTACTCCTTTTAATGAATACCGACCATGTCCTGATGTATGACTTGATTCTCCTCTACTTGTGATGACTACTACTCCTATATGACTTATGTCACGAACCACACAGAAACTGACAAGCCAACGTCTTTTGGATAACGTGAGGTACTAGTGAATCTACGATAGTTATAAATGACTGTCACATGAAACAGTAATTCGTATTTGCAGACTTTTTTTTCTCTTGACGTTGGGCCCCCTAGGCCTTCCTGGCCCCAAGACTTCAGTTTGCCCAGCCTGGCGGATAATTCTCAACTGGGGCCATGAAGCCCGATCTTGCCACAGGGCAGGGGTTACTTACCTGGGGCCCATACCCTCTGGGGGTGAACAGAGGGATTGTTTGAGGGTCCGTACCCCAGCAAATGGGCCAATCAATCAAGTGCCGTGTCACGTGGCGTAGGCGATCATTTCTCTCCACAATTCCCTGTCTTTAGACATGATTATGAGATCCACCGGTGACTTTCTTCATAGCCACACTGACAGCCCATCCAGTAACTTCTCTCTCTGTCTTCCTCTGTCTCTTCTTCCTTCAGTTTTTCCAGTTGCCACAGTGTGTTTCAATTTTCCTATTCTCGCTTGTCCGCCTCTTGATCTTTGCTGTAATTTGCTTTTTAACTCCAGCCTTTCTTAAGACTTCTTCGTTGGTTTTCTTAGCTGTCCATGGTACCTTCAACATCCTTCTTATGAACGACATTTCTATGGCCTCCATTTCTCGCTGTACTCTCTTATTCATGGACCATGCTTCACATCCATAAAACAAAATATTGGCTCGATGTAACATTTAAGTACTCAGAATCATGTTTCCATTGATATGGATCTGTTGCACAAGATGTTTCTCATTTTCTGGAATGCTGACTTGGCCTGAGCATGGATGCTTTTTATTTCGTTGTGACATTTCCCATCAGTTGTTATAATCGTTCCTAAGTACTTGAATCTATCAACTTGTTTCAGATTTGTGCCATCGATGGTAATGCTACATTTTGGTGGTATTCTTTTCTTTGAGGTGACCATCACTTCAGTCTTCTTTTTATTCAGGCTGAGACCTTTACTTTTACTTTCACGAACCACGATGTCCAGAAGGACCTGTAGCTCCCCTTCACTTTTAGCAATCAGGACTGTGTCGTCTGCATATCTTAAGTTGTTAAGATTGTACCCGTCAATTGATATTCCTGGCAAGCTCTCTATATTCCTCATTATTTTTTCGCTGTACAAAGAGAAGAAGTCAGGAGATAGAGCAAATGGGTAGAATTAAAAAAAAAAAACGTAGGATCGTCTGGATTCTGTTTATTGCTTTATTTTTAAAATGGACCCACGGCTGGGTCGGAAAGGGGGTCCCTGTGTATGCCAGACGATGTATAAAAGTTACTCAGACACTGAGACCTGATCTG
This sequence comes from Achatina immaculata, assembly GCA_009760885.1. Lineage (NCBI taxonomy): Eukaryota > Metazoa > Mollusca > Gastropoda > Stylommatophora > Achatinidae > Lissachatina > Lissachatina immaculata. The sequence goes on along the minus strand of CM019705.1, from coordinate 36,605,681 downwards.
TGTGCTAAACTGTAACATAAACTTAACGTCCTGACGTGATAAACAAACTGTAACATAAACTTAACATCCTGACGTGATAAACACTTATCAGGTAACCCAGGAATAAAACTTTCAACGATGGACGAACGAATATCTTAAAGTAACCAAGGCAGGTTTTAACAACACAAATTATATGCATCCAGGTGATAATGAAGTAGAGGAATGATCAAACTATGTGGAGTTACTATTCAAACTAATCACAACAACATGTAGAACACAGTTCCTGGCAGCTTTGACACATGACGTTAGATATACCGACAGAACACCTATAAACGTCCATCAGGACAGGTACAAACAAAAAAAAAACTCCGTCGTGGCCGGTCCCAAGCCTGTGCTGAGGAATGAGAAGGGACTGACTGGGCCTGAATGCACACTGCGCCACAGGATCAAACGGCAAAACCAAGAACCGGTCTGGAACAACCTTTTTCTGCCGAAGACGGAGTGTGTCAGTCAGTCAGTCAGTCAGTCATTTGCATGTCCCTTGAGGAACCTACCCTCCCTTACAGCTCTCCTGTAGGCCTCTCGGTTGTAAGCAAGATGGCCTGCGCTGATGCATCCATTTGCAGATCATCAACGATGTCTTGCAGCCATCTCCGCCTTGGTCTTCCTCTCTTTCTTTTTTCCCATCAAGTACCCTTCCAAGACTGTCTTCTCCAAATTGTTATGGCGTTTAATGTGCCCAAAATATTTAAGTTTCCTTTGTTTAATCCTCTTTACTAGCCAACTTTCTTCAATATTAAGTTCTTGTAGTATGGATTTAATTCTGAATAGAATTAAAGATATCGTGGATGCTGCAATGAGAGAAGAACAAGCAGGATTTCGAAAAGATAGAAGCTGTTTCGACCAGATCTTTACTCTAAGATTAATACTTGAAGAACATATTGAAAAGCAAAAACCATTAATCATGAGCTATATAGACTTTAAAAAGGCATTTGATAGCATACACAGAGATTCATTGTGGAGAATTTTAAGAAATGGAATACCATCTAAAATAGTCAACATCATTAGAGACCTCTACAATGGATATGTTTGTGCAGTGAATACAGAAGAAAGAATGAGAGAATGGTTCCAGATTGAAACAGGTGTGAAACAAGGATGTACATTATTGCCATAGACTTCATCGTTAAAAAATGCTCCACAGATAAAACGGGCATTGATTGGGTACATGAGACCCAACTGGAAGATTTTGATTTTGCTGATGTGACAATGTGAAATCAATGCAAGTAAAAACAGATTCCCTGTCTTCAATGGCCAGTAAAATAGGACTTGAAATTAACAAGGATAAAACAAGAATAATGAAACTTCTCATTATCCATGAAGGAAAAATATACAAAGAGGGAACAACTGTTGAAGAAGTAAAGCAATTTGCATACCTCGGCAGCTACATAGACCAGGATGGTGACACCAGAAAGGAAATTAAAATTAGAATTGCAAAAGCAGCATAGACTTTCAAGATTATGAGAAAATATGCCATTCAAAAGTTATAAGCACAAAAAAAAAACAAGTTAAGCCTATTCAATTCAAATGTGATATCCACCCTCATTTATGCGTGTGAAAGCTGGACAACAACTAAAGAAATAAA
>CM019705.1:36596560-36599060 GCA_009760885.1 Achatina immaculata | reverse complement strand
GAAAAACAGCGAGTATATAGGAGGGAAATGTGAGAACATATAGGGGAATTCTGTAATAAATAATGAAAAAGCGAGTATATAGGAGGGAAATGTGAGAACATATAGGGGAATTCTGTGAATAAATACTGAAAAACAGCGAGTATATAGGAGGGAAATGTGAGAATATATAGGGGAATTCTGTGAATAAATAATGAAAAACAGCGAGTATATAGGAGGGAAATGTGAGAACATATAGGGGAATTCTGTGAATAAATACTGAAAAACAGCGAGTATATAGGAGGGAAATGTGAGAACATATAGGGGAATTCTGTAAATAAATAATGAAAAACAGCGAGTATATAGGAGGGAAATGTGAGAACATATAGGGGAATTCTGTGAATAAATAATGAAAAACAGCGAGTATATAGGAGGGAAATGTGAGAACATATAGGGGAATTCTGTGAATAAATACTGAAAAACAGCGAGTATATAGGAGGGAAATGTGAGAACATATAGGGGAATTCTGTAAATAAATAATGAAAAACAGCGAGTATATAGGAGGGAAATGTGAGAACATATAGGGGAATTCTGTGAATAAATACTGAAAAACAGCGAGTATATAGGAGGGAAATGTGAGAATATATAGGGGAATTCTGTGAATAAATAATGAAAAACAGCGAGTATATAGGAGGGAAATGTGAGAACATATAGGGGAATTCTGTGAATAAATACTGAAAAACAGCGAGTATATAGGAGGGAAATGTGAGAACATATAGGGGAATTCTGTAAATAAATAATGAAAAACAGCGAGTATATAGGAGGGAAATGTGAGAACATATAGGGGAATTCTGTGAATAAATAATGAAAAACAGCGAGTATATAGGAGGGAAATGTGAGAACATATAGGGGAATTCTGTGAATAAATACTGAAAAACAGCGAGTATATAGGAGGAAAATGTATGAATATTTGGGGAAAACAGTGAATATATAGAACAGAAAGATACAGGAAATAGACACTGTGAATACAGGGGGAAAACTGTGGATGCATGGAGAAAGGGGGGGGGGTGTTTCATGTGTATAATAATGTTTCCACTGATAATGTGCTATTTTTCATTCCTAAGACCATAACACACTTCAGTTGCATAATTAGGTCACATAACACGGAAGAATGGAGGCAGGGGAGAGAATCAGTATCAGTACTGAATCATACAGGTAATTCTCTTGTGATTTTTCTTTCTCTCACGTCTCACTAAAGTGCTTTGTCTACGATTTTTTCGAGGTTTAATCCTACAATATTTGTTCTCTTACTTTACCGTACCAAAACCTCGTAGTTTCCTATTTATAAAAAATTGTTCCTTAAAACTATACCTGAAACTAACTTCATGTAATAAGTATTCGTTCGTTTGTTATTGTTGTTCAAGTTTGCACCAGACATGACAGGAGACCGTGTGTATGTTTGTCTAGTTGGTACCTGCTAGAGAGAATGAATCTAAGCTACGGAATTTCTGTGTGTCACGACCTCGTTTCTTTCCGGGTGTCACGATCTCTCATGTCTGCTGAGCAGTTACTAAAGACTGTGTCAACAAAACATCTTTTTTGGGGTGCTAGTTGGCTAAGTCGATAGTACGCTGTTCTCTCGTGGCTAGACGGCTGCTCGTCCTACCGGAGTCCGTGTTCGAATCCCAGGTAATTCTCTTGTGATTTTTCTTTCTCTCACGTCTCACTAAAGTGCTTTGTCTACGATTTTTTCGAGGTTTAATCCTACAATATTTGTTCTCTTACTGAATCATACAGTGATCAGCCACTCGTAGCTGATTGCTGGCGTTCAGGAGTAGAGAATCAGTTGACCTTGACATTATTCTAGCTCTCAGTGGTGGTCTCTGGTGACAGACAGTTGCCTGACCGGTCGAAGTGGGTAGGCGGAATCTGGTCTTGGGGAAAAAATGCTGCGCAGAAGTCGGATGTGAAGTGTCAAAATAAAAAGCACAGCATAACCAATACACTTCTGAAAAGGGGGGGGAGGGAGAACGCAGAAGAATAAGAGGGTACAGAAAGAAGGAGGAGGAGGAGGAAGAAGAAGGAGGAGGAGAAGGAGGTGGAGGAGGAGAAGAATGAGGAGGAGGAGTAGAAGAAGAAAGAGGAGGAGGAGAAGGAGAAGAAGGAGGAGAAGATGAAGAAAGAGGAGGAGAAGAAGAAGGAGGAGGAGAAGGAGAAGAAGAAAGAGGAGGAGGAGATAAAAAGAAGAAGAAGGAAGAGAAGAAGAAGAAGACTTGGATGAACGTGGATGGAGATTCTAGAAATGTATGGCTGAGAAGAGACGTACAGAGATATTTCTCCTGCTAGACCGACAGAGAATCAGGCAGGTGAGGCAAACAAACCTAGCTTTACACCTGCGTAGAATGGCATACCTGTTTACTTCTTGCATACTTGTCCAGGTAGACCATCAGGGACGTAGATTGTCTACATTACGTTCTATTGCTTTTTTTTCCGCATTGTCACTCGTGAGCAGAGAGCCTGTTTA
>CM019705.1:36564060-36591560 GCA_009760885.1 Achatina immaculata | reverse complement strand
TTCTGTAAATAAATAATGAAAAACAGCGAGTATATAGGAGGGAAATGTGAGAACATATAGGGGAATTCTGTGAATAAATAATGAAAAACAGCGAGTATATAGGAGGGAAATGTGAGAACATATAGGGGAATTCTGTAAATAAATAATGAAAAACAGCGAGTATATAGGAGGGAAATGTGTGAACATATAGGGGAATTCTGTAAATAAATAATGAAAAACAGCGAGTATATAGGAGGGAAATGTGTGAACATATAGGTGAATTCTGTAAATAAATAATGAAAAACAGCGAGTATATAGGAGGGAAATGTGTGAACATATAGGGGAATTCTGTGAATAAATAATGAAAAACAGCGAGTATATAGGAGGGAAATGTGAGAACATATAGGGGAATTCTGTAAATAAATAATGAAAAACAGCGAGTATATAGGAGGGAAATGTGAGAACATATAGGGGAATTCTGTAAATAAATAATGAAAAACAGCGAGTATATAGGAGGGAAATGTGAGAACATATAGGGGAATTCTGTAAATAAATACTGAAAAACAGCGAGTATATAGGAGGGAATGTATGTGTGTATGTATGTGTGTATATATGTAATGTATGTGTGTATATATGTATTGTGTATGTATGTGTGTATGTATGTGTGTATGTATGTGTGTATGTATGTGTGTATGTATGTGTGTATGTATGTATGTGTGTATATATAATGTATGTATGTATGTGTGTATGTATGTGTGTATGTATGTGTGTATGTATGTATGTTTAATGAGAGCAAACCGCGCTGATAAGACACACAGAGGAAAAAAACTCTTACACACCCCCCCCCCCCCCCCAACATTTACGACTGCTCTGTTTTATCTCCCAGGTTATCTGATCTTTTCCTCCGCTTTGAAAAAAAATAAAGCACTTTTTTTTAGTCCTCTTTAGAAAAACCAAACTACTCCGACATCTCGACACACACTTCACAGACGAAAGTTCGCTGAACGTTAAAAATCCGACTGGTACGCCATACTTTCTGCTCAAGCTAAGACACGAAGAACAATTTGAATGTAATTTTGTGAGGAAACATCAGCCGGTATTGAATTACTTTGTGGTCGGATCTGTAGTCAGAAAAGTGGCTTTTAATATAGTAGAGAGAGAGAGAGAGAGAGAGAGAGAGAGAGAGAGAGAGAGAGATGTCCCGACCCGTATCTGTCTGTCATTTCATTACCATTTGAGACGGGAAAGAGTTGGGAGTATTTGCTTAAAATAGTTGGATAAAGAGTTTTTTTAAAAATACGTGATAGGGGACATGAGTGTTTGAATGTGGAAAAAGAACTCTTACATTTGTTTTAATATCACTTTGATTGTTCATTCACTTTTTTATTCAAGTGTCTTTTTTATGTGTGTGATTGTTCATTTCTTACTTTATGTGTGTGATTGTTTATTTCTCACTTTATCTCTGTGGTTATTTATTCCTCACTTTACTCTTGTGTGTGATTGTCTATTTCTCACTTTATGTGTGTGACTGTTTATTTCTCACCTTATGTGTGTGATTATTTATTTCTCACTTTATGTGTGTGATTATTTATTCCTCACTTTATGTGTGTGATTATTTATTCTTCACTTTATGTGTTTGAATGTTTATTCTTCACTTTTTGTCTGTGATGGTTTATTCATTACTTTATGTACGTGATTGTTTATTCCTCACTTTATATATGCTGTTGTTTATTTCTCACTTTATGTGTGTGTGATTGTTTATTCCTTATTTTATGCAAGTGATGGTTAGGTTCCATGTGATTGTGTGTGAATATTTATTATTTATTTTATATGGGCATATTATGTGTGTGATTTTTCTATCTCATGTTTAGAGAAATGATGCATAACAACAAAAATGAGAGTCAATGTGGATGTATAGGAGGGAAATGTGTGAACATATAGGGGAATTCTGTAAATAAATAATGAAAAACAGCGAGTATATAGGAGGGAAATGTGAGAACATATAGGGGAATTCTGTGAATAAATAATGAAAAACAGCGAGTATATAGGAGGGAAATGTGAGAACATATAGGGGAATTCTGTGAATAAATACTGAAAAACAGCGAGTATATAGGAGGGAAATGTGAGAACATATAGGGGAATTCTGTGAATAAATACTGAAAAACAGCGAGTATATAGGAGGAAAATGTATGAATATTTGGGGAAAACAGTGAATATATAGAACAGAAAGATACAGGAAATAGACACTGTGAATACAGGGGGAAAACTGTGGATGCATGGAGAAAGGGGGGGGGGTGTTTCATGTGTATAATAATGTTTCCACTGATAATGTGCTATTTTTCATTCCTAAGACCATAACACACTTCAGTTGCATAATTAGGTCACATAACACGGAAGAATGGAGGCAGGGGAGAGAATCAGTATCAGTACTGAATCATACAGGTAATTCTCTTGTGATTTTTCTTTCTCTCACGTCTCACTAAAGTGCTTTGTCTACGATTTTTTCGAGGTTTAATCCTACAATATTTGTTCTCTTACTTTACCGTACCAAAACCTCGTAGTTTCCTATTTATAAAAAATTGTTCCTTAAAACTATACCTGAAACTAACTTCATGTAATAAGTATTCGTTCGTTTGTTATTGTTGTTCAAGTTTGCACCAGACATGACAGGAGACCGTGTGTATGTTTGTCTAGTTGGTACCTGCTAGAGAGAATGAATCTAAGCTACGGAATTTCTGTGTGTCACGACCTCGTTTCTTTCCGGGTGTCACGATCTCTCATGTCTGCTGAGCAGTTACTAAAGACTGTGTCAACAAAACATCTTTTTTGGGGTGCTAGTTGGCTAAGTCGATAGTACGCTGTTCTCTCGTGGCTAGACGGCTGCTCGTCCTACCGGAGTCCGTGTTCGAATCCCAGGTAATTCTCTTGTGATTTTTCTTTCTCTCACGTCTCACTAAAGTGCTTTGTCTACGATTTTTTCGAGGTTTAATCCTACAATATTTGTTCTCTTACTGAATCATACAGTGATCAGCCACTCGTAGCTGATTGCTGGCGTTCAGGAGTAGAGAATCAGTTGACCTTGACATTATTCTAGCTCTCAGTGGTGGTCTCTGGTGACAGACAGTTGCCTGACCGGTCGAAGTGGGTAGGCGGAATCTGGTCTTGGGGAAAAAATGCTGCGCAGAAGTCGGATGTGAAGTGTCAAAATAAAAAGCACAGCATAACCAATACACTTCTGAAAAGGGGGGGGGAGGGAGAACGCAGAAGAATAAGAGGGTACAGAAAGAAGGAGGAGGAGAAGGAGAAGAAGAAGGAGGAGGAGAAGGAGAAGAAGGAGGAGGAGAAGAAGAAGGAGGAGGAGAAGGAGAAGAAGAAAGAGGAGGAGGAGAAGGAGAAGAAGGAGGAGGAGAAGAAGAAAGAGGAGGAGAAGAAGAAGGAGGAGGAGAAGGAGAAGAAGAAAGAGGAGGAGGAGATAAAAAAGAAGAAGAAGGAGGAGGAGGAAGAAGAAGAAGACTTGGATGAACGTGGATGGAGATTCTAGAAATGTATGGCTGAGAAGAGACGTACAGAGATATTTCTCCTGCTAGACCGACAGAGAATCAGGCAGGTGAGGCAAACAAACCTAGCTTTACACCTGCGTAGAATGGCATACCTGTTTACTTCTTGCATACTTGTCCAGGTAGACCATCAGGGACGTAGATTGTCTACATTACGTTCTATTGCTTTTTTTTTCCGCATTGTCACTCGTGAGCAGAGAGCCTGTTTATCATTGTTTCTCTCTACCAAGGGTTCTCAAACAGTGGGGAATTCTCATTCCCCCGAGAATTTCAGGGTTGCAAAGGACTGACAGACTCAAACTAATGAAATCTCGATGTCCTGTAGCAATTGTATGCTGTTGGGATGTGAAGTGTTAGCGTCTTCACATTTCCAGGTCATTATAACATTTGAGGTAGCGGTGCCAGCACATGTCTTCGCTGCCTTTGTTCTCCTAGAGAAACCCCCAGCTGGACTGACTGTAGTGCCGGTCGGGCCGAGAAAATTCCACCCGAGTGTGAAATCGAAACTGGGGCTTTGCGATCGGCAGGCGAGTGTACTGATCACTACACCACCGTGGCATCAGGTTGGAATATCATTTGCATAAATACTGAAAAACAGCGAGTATATAGGAGGGAAATGTGAGAACATATAGGGGAATTCTGTGAATAAATACTGAAAAACAGCGAGTATATAGGAGGGAAATGTGAGAACATATAGGGGAATTCTGTGAATAAATACTGAAAAACAGCGAGTATATAGGAGGAAAATGTATGAATATTTGGGGAAAACAGTGAATATATAGAACAGAAAGATACAGGAAATAGACACTGTGAATACAGGGGGAAAACTGTGGATGCATGGAGAAAGGGGGGGGGGGTGTTTCATGTGTATAATAATGTTTCCACTGATAATGTGCTATTTTTCATTCCTAAGACCATAACACACTTCAGTTGCATAATTAGGTCACATAACACGGAAGAATGGAGGCAGGGGAGAGAATCAGTATCAGTACTGAATCATACAGGTAATTCTCTTGTGATTTTTCTTTCTCTCACGTCTCACTAAAGTGCTTTGTCTACGATTTTTTCGAGGTTTAATCCTACAATATTTGTTCTCTTACTTTACCGTACCAAAACCTCGTAGTTTCCTATTTATAAAAAATTGTTCCTTAAAACTATACCTGAAACTAACTTCATGTAATAAGTATTCGTTCGTTTGTTATTGTTGTTCAAGTTTGCACCAGACATGACAGGAGACCGTGTGTATGTTTGTCTAGTTGGTACCTGCTAGAGAGAATGAATCTAAGCTACGGAATTTCTGTGTGTCACGACCTCGTTTCTTTCCGGGTGTCACGATCTCTCATGTCTGCTGAGCAGTTACTAAAGACTGTGTCAACAAAACATCTTTTTTGGGGTGCTAGTTGGCTAAGTCGATAGTACGCTGTTCTCTCGTGGCTAGACGGCTGCTCGTCCTACCGGAGTCCGTGTTCGAATCCCAGGTAATTCTCTTGTGATTTTTCTTTCTCTCACGTCTCACTAAAGTGCTTTGTCTACGATTTTTTCGAGGTTTAATCCTACAATATTTGTTCTCTTACTGAATCATACAGTGATCAGCCACTCGTAGCTGATTGCTGGCGTTCAGGAGTAGAGAATCAGTTGACCTTGACATTATTCTAGCTCTCAGTGGTGGTCTCTGGTGACAGACAGTTGCCTGACCGGTCGAAGTGGGTAGGCGGAATCTGGTCTTGGGGAAAAAATGCTGCGCAGAAGTCGGATGTGAAGTGTCAAAATAAAAAGCACAGCATAACCAATACACTTCTGAAAAGGGGGGGGGAGGGAGAACGCAGAAGAATAAGAGGGTACAGAAAGAAGGAGGAGGAGGAGGAAGAAGAAGGAGGAGGAGAAGGAGGTGGAGGAGGAGAAGAATGAGGAGGAGGAGTAGAAGAAGAAAGAGGAGGAGGAGAAGGAGAAGAAGGAGGAGAAGATGAAGAAAGAGGAGGAGAAGAAGAAGGAGGAGGAGAAGGAGAAGAAGAAAGAGGAGGAGGAGATAAAAAAGAAGAAGAAGGAAGAGAAGAAGAAGAAGACTTGGATGAACGTGGATGGAGATTCTAGAAATGTATGGCTGAGAAGAGACGTACAGAGATATTTCTCCTGCTAGACCGACAGAGAATCAGGCAGGTGAGGCAAACAAACCTAGCTTTACACCTGCGTAGAATGGCATACCTGTTTACTTCTTGCATACTTGTCCAGGTAGACCATCAGGGACGTAGATTGTCTACATTACGTTCTATTGCTTTTTTTTTCCGCATTGTCACTCGTGAGCAGAGAGCCTGTTTATCATTGTTTCTCTCTACCAAGGGTTCTCAAACAGTGGGGAATTCTCATTCCCCCGAGAATTTCAGGGTTGCAAAGGACTGACAGACTCAAACTAATGAAATCTCGATGTCCTGTAGCAATTGTATGCTGTTGGGATGTGAAGTGTTAGCGTCTTCACATTTCCAGGTCATTATAACATTTGAGGTAGCGGTGCCAGCACATGTCTTCGCTGCCTTTGTTCTCCTAGAGAAACCCCCAGCTGGACTGACTGTAGTGCCGGTCGGGCCGAGAAAATTCCACCCGAGTGTGAAATCGAAACTGGGGCTTTGCGATCGGCAGGCGAGTGTACTGATCACTACACCACCGTGGCATCAGGTTGGAATATCATTTGCATATTACTTTGAGTGCACCTTTTTGAATCAGACAGTCTCGGAAAGCGGAGGAAGAAGAGGATATGATGAAAAGGGTGCATGGGGAAAAAAAGGTTTGAGAACCACTAAGGGTTGATAACTGGAGATATAAGTATCTCAGCCAAATACTCGATCATTCAACAAGGAATAAAAAAGTATAATGCCATTCTGGTCCTAGCTGTCATTATGTACGGTGAAACCAGACTACTGACATCTTGTGATGTTACGCTTGTACCGATACGACTAGCGATGACGACGATGATGATGATTTCCTCCATCTTTCAGCCTTAACCCCCAGATTTTTCCGGCTGTTCTTATGTTTTCTGTCTTCTGAAGTCATGTCCAAAGAATTCGATTACACGTTAGCAAAAAACAAAAGCTCTTCGATATTCCACAAAGGTCTCAGACAAACACTTTTACTTTTTCTGATGGCCGATGTTTCTCGGGCTTCGCATATCAGTCAGTGCTTCTCACCAAGGAAGAAAGTGGCCCCTTTCAACCTTTGGGAGGAATAAATGTCTACGTTTCAATAATTTACACCATAAGAGAATGTATAATGATGAAAATCCTTTCTGGACGGTGATGTGACAGACAGAGGCGGTCTCAGGGGGCAGCCTGGTTCTAAGGACCGTTATTGCCGGAGGTGGGGTGGAGAATTCGCTCTCCGCTCCAACGGCGTGCGTCTCAAATAGCCTCTGACAGTCAAGTCCAGATCCTGGCCTTCTCGTGGCAGAACTGTTTAAACTGTCAGGAGAAGGGGCGAAGGCGAACATCTGGCGCCTAAAAACCAAACACTTAGGGTAGATGAGAGACATGTTTGGTAGCTCATCTACCGCTTCTGGCGAGATTCTTAAGCTGCTCTGTGTGGAGCGGTGCTCATCCCGGCTAATGAGGAAAGGTGCAAATGGGGTTGCCGCGCGGTACCACTGCAGAAATGGTGGTAGAAAGGATAAAGCGACACAAACAGTCAAATCACGGCACCTCTGGTCTTGAGGTCGGCCACGTTCTAAGTGCACTCATATCGGGTGAAATGCCTGATCCGGCTTAATCCAGAAGTTAAGACACTGCTGGCGAGACTTTTCGGATGCCGCGCGCGGAGTAAAGCTCCTCCCGGTCAAGGAAGAAACTGTGAAAAAGAAGTAAGGGTTGCTGTGCAGCGCCGATGTGAAAAGGTGAAGGAAAGGATAAAGTGAAGTTTAATCGGTATGTCCAGTAGTATCGCTACGAGAGCTACACATACCACGGCACCTCTGTTCTAGTGACAGGCTCCTTCCGAAATACACCTACACTGGTGAAATATGCCTAAACTGGCATACACCAGGAGTGAAACATGATGGCTAGACTTGTCACGCCACCTCGCTCTAGAGGTCGGTCACGCCTGATATACACCCATACTGGTGAATTATGCCTAAACCGGCTCATACCAAGGGTGAAACTTGAAGGCTACGCATGCCACGGTACCTCTGCTCTAGAGGTCGGTCACGTCCCAAACACGCCCATACTGGGATAATATGCCTAAACCGGCTCAATCCAGGGATGGAAGTCAGTAGAGGCGAGGATTCGTCCTCCTGGACAAAAGCTCCATCCTGGTCACAACTAGGAAGGGTAGTGGCCATGACCACAAAATGCTGAAGTCGGAGACACTGGACAAGGGCAGTCTAGATAGGCAACCACCTCTCACCTGGCGGGGATGTATGCGTATCCTAATCACGCTGAGGTTTTCCGGTGAGAAAGTCCAACACTGGACTGGATGGGTAACCACCTCTCACCCGGAGGTGATACACGGGTATCTCAAAACACGTCGAGGTTTTCCGGTGAGAAAGTCGAACTCTGGCCTGGGTGGGCTACCACCTCTCACCCAGCGGGGATGCACTGATATTCAAAACACGTCGAGGTCTTCCGGTGAGAAAGTCCAACTCTAGACTAAACTGGTGCAACGAAAACCACGGTGTCACGCAATCCCGCTTCTGAGACCCACCAAGAATACAGGCTCAAGCCCTGCGATACTCTGAACGTCTTGTGGTCCTCTCGGGGATCCCGTGTGGTCCTCTCGGGGATCCCGTGTGGTCCTCTCGGGGATCCCGTGTGGTTCTTTTCGGGGACCGTAAATTCAGAAGGATCACGGGCGGTCCTGGTGGTAGAAGCGAACGAAGAAGAAGAAGAAGAAGCAGAAGGGGCAGCCTGGGCTGAAGGAGGAGAACAAGAACCTGGGACAATGAGAATTACTGATAAGCTGGACAGTAGTTTGGTGGATCCAGTGTGCTAGCCAGCCATGTTGTTATCACAGACGTGTGACAGTGTGACTAAGGTGGTGAATGAGTGAGTGGCAGGTGATTCTTGTTTAGATTGTAATGTGGCCATTCTATGATGAGTGAAAGAGTGTCAGGTAAAGATCATTGTTTAAATTGTAGTGTGGCCATTCTGTGACGCGTGAGAAAGTATAAAGTAAAGATCATTGTTTAGATTGTAGTGTGGCCATTCTGTGACGAGTGAATGTAAAGTAAAGATCATTGTTTAGATTGTAGTGTGGCCATTTTGTGACGAGTGAGTGTAAAGTAAAGATCATTGTTTAGATTGTAGTGTGGCCATTTTGTGACGAGTGGGTGTAAAGTAAAGATCATTGTTTAGATTGTAGTGTGGCCATTCTATGATGAGTGAGAGAGTGTCAGGTAAAGATCATTGTTTAAATTGTAGTGTGGCCATTATGTGACACGTGAGAGAGTATAAAGTAAAGATCATTCTTTAGATTGTAGCCATTCTGTGACGAGTGAATGTAAAGTAAAGATCATTGTTTAGATTGTAGTGTGGCCATTCTGTGACGAGTGAGTGTAAAGTAAATATCATTGTTTAGATTGTAGTGTGGCCATTCTGTGACGAGTGAGTATAAAGTAAAGATCATTGTTTAGATTGTAGTGTGGCCATTCTGTGACGAGTGAGTGTAAAGTAAAGATCATTGTTTAAATTGTAGTGTGGCCATTCTGTGACGAGTGAGTGTAAAGTAAAGATCATTGTTTAGATTGTAGTGTGGCCATTCTGTGACGAGTGAGTGTAAAGTAAAGATCATTGTTTAGATTGTAGTGTGGCCATTCTGTGACGAGTGAGTATAAAGTAAAGATCATTGTTTAGATTGTAGTGTGGCCATTCTGTGACGAGTGAGTGTAAAGTAAAGATCATTGTTTAGATTGTAGTGTGGCCATTCTGTGACGAGTGAGTGTAAAGTAAAGATCATTGTTTAGATTGTAGTGTGGCCATTCTGTGACGAGTGAGTGTAAAGTAAAGATCATTGTTTAGATTGTAGTGTGGCCATTCTGTGACGAGTGAGTGTAAAGTAAAGATCATTGTTTAGATTGTAGTGTGGCCATTCTGTGACGAGTGAGTGTAAAGTAAAGATCATTGTTTAGATTGTAGTGTGGCCATTCTGTGACGAGTGAGTGTAAAGTAAAGATCATTGTTTAGATTGTTACTGTGATCACTTTATAAATGTATGAGGGCAGTGATAAGAGAAAAAGAACTAAGAGAACTCTTGTTGTTGTTGTTGTTGTTGTTGTTGTTGTTCTTCTTCTTCTTCTTCTTAGCCCCGTGGTAAAAAGATTTGACTGAGAACACAGTTTGGAAGTACTCACCGGTTCTATAGAAATCAATGACTGAGTTAAAAACTGCCGGATGTCTGTCAAAGAAGTACTCCTGTTTCCCTCGTCCACTGGATAAATGTACATCAGCCAAACGAGAGAGTCTAGAATCTGGAACGTTCTTCAGGGTGCTGATGTGCGTCTCGTGACGGACTCCGCCAACATTGAGCAGAACACGTAAATCCTCGTCCACGACGTCCACTGTTTTGGATCTCCTGGGAGGGGTGTTACCCTGGGAATGCATGCTGTGTTTGCTGGAGTCCACGTTGGACGCTCCATCTACACTGACCTCCCACTCGCGGCCCCGGTGCCCCAGATCATTACAGTGTGTCTTATCTGCCACCAGGCCATCCTGCCAGTGTAGCCGAGACTTGTTCTGTGGCTCGACATTGGCCTGCGTCTCCCAGGGAGCCTCGTTGGTTGGCCCGGCCACGGCTGAAATCAGACCCGTCTGAGACTCATCTCTTACTGGAGCTCTGCTTGACCTGACTGTCGATCGATCAGCAAAGATCATTCCCTTCAATCTGGAGGCCAGTTTGCTGGGGTTTCGGGCCAAACTGTGCAGAGAAAAAGAAGTTTGGTTTCAGTAAAGTAAAAAGAAGTTTGGTTTCAGTAAAGTAAAAAGAAGTTTGGTTTCAGTAAAGTAAAAAGAAGTTTGGTTTCAGTAAAGTAAAAAGAAGTTTGGTTTCAGTAAAGTAAAAAGAAGTTTGGTTTCAGTAAAGTAAAAACAAGTTTGGTTTCAGTAAAGTAAAAAAAAAGTGGAGAAACGACATCCATCCAAGCAAACCACCCACTTACGACCTCGTAAAATAAATCACAAAATATAATGTGAAAAATTTGTTTACCAAAACAAGAAATGTCTAAAGTAGATTGGCAATGAAACTCTCTCTCCCTCCTTCTCTCTCTCTCTCTCTCTCTCTCTCTCTGCATCAAGAGTTAAAAACATATCAATAACATCAGTAAATACTTTATCAATAACAACAACAACAAAATCTTAATCAATGACAACAGTAAAACTTTAATCGATAACAACAATAAAAAAAATCCATACCAATAACAATAATAAAAACTTTACCAATAACAACAGTATAAACATTTTACCAAGAACTACAGTTAAAGCACACTAGAGAACAATGCACAAAGGAGTGTTGACGAAGTACACTAGAGAACAATGCACAAAGGAGTGTTGACAAAGCACACTAGAGAACAATGCACAAAGGAGTGTTGGCGAAGTACACTAGAGAACAATGCACAAAGGAGTGTTGGCGAAGTACACTAGTGAACAATGCACAAAGGTGTGTTGACGAAGTACACTAGAGAACAATGCACAAAGGTGTGTTGATGAAGTACACTAGAGAACAATGCACAAAGGTGTGTTGACGAAGTACACTAGAGAACAATGCACAAATGAGTGTTGGCGAAGTACACTAGAGAACAATGCACAAAGGTGTGTTGGCAAAGTACACTAGAGAACAATGCACAAAGGAGTGTTGACAAAGCACACTAGAGAACAATGCACAAAGGAGTGTTGACAAAGCACACTAGAGAACAACGCTCAAAGTTGTGTTGGCGAAGTACACTAGAGAACAACGCACGAGGGAGTGACCGTGTAAGAGATCCTGATAAAGTTTTTACTTACAATCTTCACGTAATAATACGTCAAGTATATGAGACAGTATGCCTAATAAGGACGGGTATGAACGGGAAAAGCCACTAAGATAGATCTCAGGCTATCCTCTAATGGTCTGACTCAGACAACTCTGTAGAAAAGGTGATAAAAAAAATGCCGAAGACAGCAACGTCTAAGTTTCGGGGGTAATTGTCAGACTCCCAGGGGTAAAGAGAGAATTACTGGCACGTAGATGACTTGTTCTGTCCCGCTGAAACTAGCCATTCTCACTAGACTTTCGAGTTGCCCAGACGCATAGAAGCCACACAGTAACAGAAAGAAGTCTGTGGTTGCCGCAGGCAGGCGGTAGAGAGCTATTACTTTAAATATACAACAGTTCCCTGACACAGTAAATGGTGGAATATTTCAGTGTACGTGGGCCTTACTTTGTCTGCTTTGTCTTGTCCCTTTCCTCATTTACCTGTTAGTGTGAAGAAGAAAAAGAAATCTCTTCACAAGGCTCTGTGATTTGTTTCATGTAAGAAGATATTTAAGGTTTCTGTTATCTTCTCCATCAATCTCCTGCATGGGCTGTCATACCTTCTGTTTTCTAGAGTACATTTCGTAATATATTGTCTAGTGGTTGTCGTGTAACGTGGTCTAACAGTTTCACGCGCTGTTTCTGGATGTAGTGTACTGTTGATGTTACTCCAACCCTTGGCTTGAAGATATTATTTCTGATTTGGTCACTTCTTGCTAAGTTTAGAACAAAAAAAAAAAACGTAACAAGAAGAAACTAAATGCAACTTCTTCTGTAGCACTACATAGTATGCTAACCTTGTTTGATTAGAAATATTATAGCGCGTGATTTCGTTCCTTCCGTCAACAGAGGGAGTTCATCCTTCCCTTCCTTTGCTTCACCCCCAGTTCCCTCCTTCAGCGTATGTAGGGGTTGTTCTCACATTACAACTCTTCCTTCTCGAACAATGTTTCCACAACAGCCTTTCAGATGTCCGACTTGTCCAGTTTAACCTTGCGTGGAGACTCTAACCAGGATTTTACAGGTTCCAGTTGGTTACAGGAACGGACAGTGGAACAGATATGGAAATGTCCTAAATGCAGTGACAATACTTCTTAAGATCAATAAAAAAATTAGGAAGCCGCGTTTGCCCTGTGGATAAGTCACTCGCTCGTCGACCAGGCGACCCGGTTTCGATTGTCACTCACCACAGTGGCGGTCAGACCGTGGGTCGCAAAAACTCCCAGAGGTCACCCAGTCTCAAGAAAAGGTAGGTACCAGGGTTAACGTCTCTGGGAATGGCACCTCTAGCTACGGAGTTAGCACTGATGGCGACACAGTTTGGCAGTTTCTAGTCAACTGTTAACTAGGCAGCGGAGCATTTATGGTTTGACTGTGTGCGAAGACAACTCATACCTTCATACCGTCAAGATAAGTCAGTTCCTATTTGTTATTATGACTTTGCCGGTTCCTTTCAAAACCGCAGTTATAATTTGATGTCAGATTATCTGCACCAGTTTGTGATACAGCTGCCACGGTGTAGCAGCCAAAACGATGGCTGCACTATTTCTTAAAGTGAAGACAGCGCGTTCTGTTTCTGGCAAATCGGCCTTTAAAACTAGTGAAGAATTTCAAGTACCTAGATAGTACAGTATCATGCTCTGGGAAATTCGATGCCGAAATTGAGAACAGTTACAATAAAATAAATTAGGTCATTGAACCTTTAGCGAAAAACAAATACATAACAAATGAAACACAACTTTCAAACTCTTTGCTTAAAGTGGTAGATCACAAACATGGACGTTGATAGGTGAAACAAATGGAGTCATCACGACAGAAATCAGAAGTCTAAGTAGAACACTCATTGTAACAAGAGGAGATCAAATCAAACATAACAAACATGACACCACCAGGACAAAGGATGGAGTAAGAAAAGACCAAATCAGACATGACACCATCAGGACAAAGGCTGGAGAAACACCGGTGCCATATTTCACTCTGAGCAGTAAGTCAAATGGCTTGACCACGTTATACGACCATCACCAGACAGTTTACTACAGAAAACATTCACACAAAGAATTGTAGAAAACAGAGAAAGAAAGGCCGCCCACGCAAGAAATGGAGGGAGGAAACTATAGAAACCTGAAATATCCCATTTTATGAAGCAAATCACTGAACCGTATCAAGATTGATTGTCCCCGGGGCACTGAAAGGTATATGAGAAAGAGACAAGACAAGACAATTCTTCTGTTCTGCGCACCTGTCTTACGGTTGAACAAGCTATAGATTTTCGTACTCGCCACGATGTGTTGAGGAAAACCGCCTCCGAATATCTACCTGCAGGGCGAGGAACATTGAATTATATTACACACGTAGTTGTCACAGATAAAGATAAAATAAAACAAGCCCCACGATTCCTGGTTTTAGTCCGAATCACAACAGTGTTAAAAGATAAGGAAAACTTATCCTTACTATTTTAAGAAACTGTGGGGAAAGAGGGGGGGGGGGGGGGGGACGGGGGAGGGAGAAGAAAGAATGATGTTACAAATTTGTGTACAGGCCTTGGCTGGATGGAAAGGAAGTAGGCATCACTTTTACCACACTGACGCAACACAGCATCTCCAGCTTTGTCGTTCTAGAGTGGCGGATATTGGTTCCTAGAGATCTGCTGAACAGAAGAACTGGAGACACCTCAGTGTGACGTGATATCTTTGCTCACGACGAGCGAGTTGAGAGTAACACGTGATCATTCAGGCCAGTGTTTCCCAACGTGGGGCGTGTGGCGGGGGGGGGGGGGGTCAAAATTTTTGAAGCACTGAGGTGGGGCGTGATTAAAAATAAGGTTGGGAAACGCTGCTTAAGGCAGAAACTCCAAGTTTCAATAACAGAAGGAAGTTAACTTTAAAAAAAGTTAACACAATTTCAAGCAAAAATATGGGCATGCATTGTTAATTAACCAGCACCCAGTTGGAAGGTTTCGGTTGTGCGTCTTAATCATACAAAAACACACAGGGCAAAGAGGTAGGGGAAAAAAAGGAAGAGGAAATACAGATTAACATCAATGATATAACAAATAAGAGTGGAAAAAAATAATAGAAAAAAGAGGGAGCCGTGACTTGCAAGAAGCTGTATCTGGGAGTGCGTGTGGTGAAGTATTGTGAATGTGTAAATGAGGACTTGTGAGGTGTGATGCTAGCCTGATTGGTTGGTACTAAAGAAAGTAGGGGAGTGTGTGTGTGTGTGTTTTAAATTCCCTCAGTTATATCTTATGTTTATGTACACATATATTCAAAAACTATTCGTGCGTAACTCAGCAAGAAACTGATATCGTAGAGGAATATGTTCAGGTGGAGATCAGACCATATATGACCTTTGACTATCAACAAATCGACTTGTAAACAACTTTTAGTACTGGGGTATCAAGTTCACGTATATTGCAACTTAACCTTACTCGGAATATCCTTGAAGATTGGCCACATTTCTAGACCAGGAAAATACTGCACAAAGACTTCGGTGGAGCAGCCTTAGGTTCAAAACTGCGATCCTTTATAGGCAATGCAGGAAAGAATCACCAAAACCATAGAAAACAAGTTGAATTCTTTCCAGACTAAATGTTTACGAAGAATTAGAAAAATATTTTGGCCAAACACCATAAGAAATAACATCTTGTTGGCAGAAATGCAGATGAAACCACTGACAACAATTATTGAGGAAAGACGCTGGCGATGGTTGGGACATGGGCTCCGAATGACTGACAACTCACTACCAAAAAATAGCACTAAGATGGACACCACAGGTTAGCAGAAGTAAGGGTAGACCAAAAGAGACATGGAGAAGAACAACAGAAAGGATGTTGAGCAATAGAGGGCTCACCTGGGCAAGAGCAGAAAAAAAGGCGAAGGACAGGCATTTGTGGAAAACCCTTGCGGAAGCCCCATGTGCACTGGGCACTTCAGAGAGAGAGAGAGAGAGAGAGAGAGAGAGAGAGAGGAAAGAATAGTTTATTCGTGAGATCAGATTGAGACTTTTGCTGACTGGAGAAGAAGAAGAAGAAGCAGAAGAAGAAGAAGAAGAACAACAACAACAACAACAACAGCAACAACTTGTTCATCTTAAAAGATCAGACCGCGACTTCATCTCTTATTTAAATGAATGTTTATTTCTTAGCTTTCTCTTTTCCCATCTCTTCCATCTGTTTGACTAAATGGTTCTAGTTATGGATCTCGGTTCCAGCTTTTTACATATAACTAAAGAATGGCTATCGTTACGTATCTCAGTTTCAACTTTTTACATATAACTAAAGAATGGCTATTGTTACGGATCTGGTTATATGATATGGCTCTTTATGTGTCTTTATATGTAATCTTATAGATCATTGAGAAGACAGTAAAGCAGAGCAAGGGAGATGAAATATCTAGAATATTTATCAGTTGCATGTGATTATTTTAAATCATTGGCGGTGATAAATGTGCTGATAATGGAAAATAAAGTAACGATGAAAGGTAATGAATGGAGATACTCTGAAGAGAATCGCAGAGACAGAGAGAGAGAGAGAGAGAGACAAGGAGAAAGAGAGAGAGTGAGAGAAAGAGAAAGAAGAAGAGAGAAAGAAAGAAAGAGCCAGGTTTGTACTGCTGATGCGGGCCCCGTATATGAGAGTCGCTTTACGTGTTTGGACAGGGAGGCACGATGGTAGCAAACCCTGGGGCCCAACCTGGCCCTCCACGCCCCTGGCCAGGCTAACCCTTCACACCTCCAAACTTTAATATTTAACTCTTTCACCCCGGGATTAATTTCCATGCTCTGCCAGATCAAATTTTGATGAGAAATTTTGATGAGAAATAAACTTGAAGGAAGTTACACTGTAAATTACAAATATGGATTGGGTTAATTTCTAATGTGTTGAGGAAAACTACTTTTTATTTACTTTGCCTAAATATAGCTCTGAGTACTGATTGGCATAGGCGTGCAAGACCTATCAACACTGACAGTGTTGCTTTGGAGTCAAAGAGTCAATATAGCCGTACTGGCAACAGTACGTGAAATACTGGCCGGGTTTTTTTTCACCGGCTGTTCAAAGACCAGGCACA
Source organism: Achatina immaculata (assembly GCA_009760885.1). NCBI lineage: Eukaryota > Metazoa > Mollusca > Gastropoda > Stylommatophora > Achatinidae > Lissachatina > Lissachatina immaculata. The sequence goes on along the minus strand of CM019705.1, from coordinate 36,574,972 downwards.
GATTCCAGGTTTATGCGTGACTCACCAGGTGCACGTTACATGGTTTATACCAGCTCTCAGACGACTCACCAGGTGCACGTTACATGGTTTATACCAGCTCTCCGACGACTCACCAGGTGCACGTTACATGGTTTATACCAGCTCTCAGACGACTCACCAGGTGCACGTTACATGGTTTATACCAGCTCTCAGACGACTCACCAGGTGCACGTTACATGGTTTATACCAGCTCTCCGACGACTCACCAGGTGCACGCTACATGGTTTATACCAGCTCTCAGACGACTCACCAGGTGTACGCTACATGGTTAAAGCCTCATTTTTCTCACCCCATGGGGACTAGCCTGGACAATCAGCCTCAATTACTCAGCCTCAAAGCCTCATTCTTCTCACCCAATGACGACTAGCATAGAGTCTCAATTACTCAGCCTCAAAGTCTCATTCTTCTCACTCCATGGCGACTACCATAGACAAAGAGTCTCAATTACTCAGCCTCAAAGCCTCATTCTATCACCCCATGACTACTAGCCTTGGCAGGCAGCCTCAAAGCATCCTATAAACTAGCACACGTACGTGTAGAGCTTTTACTTAGTCGGGAATTGTACGTTCAATACGTAGGACTTGCCAACCAGTCGGGGGGAAAGGGGGGGGGGGAGAGTTGTTTTCGTTGCGTGAATGAGCATGTTTATTTCGTCAGTGGATACGTGTATATTATTGGCTTTAATATGGTATTATATTCTGTGATGTGGACAAGAGCAAGCTGTGAGTGTCCACCACTTCGATCCATCCCGACTCATTTTTGTTAGAAAACACCGCATTAACATTAAAGGGAATATATATATATATCAGCTATATATATTCTATGTAATTTGAATTTGTTTATAAGAATTTCTTTGAAGTGATGATGATAACAGAGCAAAGGTGCTCGATTATGGTTTATGTGTGCATAACATTTTACGTATGTTGAATTTTTTAAAAAATTCATATGTATTATTTTTATGTTGTTGATGACAACAGGACGAATATGTTCAATAGTGGTTTAAGTGTACATAAATATTACAGAAAAATACCGAGAATATGGAAAAGAAGTACATAATATCTCTACTGACTTCAAGAAAGATTATGGCAGCTTAGGTAAGAGCAGCTTATGGAAAATTGTGAAAGAATTTGAGATACCTAATAAATTGATCAGTTTGACCAGAATATGTATGGAGGATACACAAAATATAGTAATATATAAAGGAAGAAAGTCAGAACCCTTCTCTGGTTCCAAAGACTGTCATAGCCAGAGATGGGGTGGAGGATACGCTCTCCACTACAATTAAATGTCTCCAAGGCGTGCGTCTCAAATAGCCTCTGACAGTCAAGTCCAGCTCCTGGCCTTCTCGTGGCGGAATTGTTCTAACTGACAGGAGAAGGGGCGAAAGCGAATATCTGGTGCCTGAAAGCCAGACATTTCGGGTAGATGAGAATCTTGTTTGGTAGCTCATCCAAGAGAAGGAAAACTCTGATTTAAAACCCGCTGCTGACGAGATTCTTCAGCTGCCGTGCGTGGAGTTGGGCTCCTCCCGGCCAGTGAAGTAAGGTGTGAATGGGGTTGCCGCGCGGCGCCACTGTGGAAATCGTGAAAGAAAGGATCAGGTGAAGTAATCAGTAGTCTCGAGGCCATGACTGCTCAAATCACGACACCTTTGCTCTGGAGGTCGGCCACGTTCTATGTGAACTCATACCGGGCGAATTGCCTGAATTGGATTAATCCAGGGGTTAAGACACTGCTGGCGAGATTCTTCGGATGCCACGCATGGAGTGAAACTCCTCCTAGCCAATGAAGAAAATGTAAAAAAAAGCAATTAGGGTTGCGGTGTGGTGCCGATGTGAAAAAGTGATGGAAAGGATAACGTGAAGCTTAATCGGTATATTCAGCAGTCTCGCTCTAGAGGCCGGCCACGTCCGATATATACCCATACTGGTGAAATATGCCTAAACCGGCTTAAACCAGGGGTGAAAATTGATGGCTAATCATGTCACGGTACCTCTGCTCTAGAGTTTGGTCACGTCCTAAATACGCCCATACTGGGATAATACGCCTAAACCGGCTCAGCCTAGGGGAATCTGACAGATTCACCCATGGGTGAAACTTACTAGTGGCAAGGATTCGTCCTCCTGGACAAAAATTCCGTCCTGGTCACAACTAGGAAAGGTAGCGGCCATGACCACAAAATGCTGAGGTCGGAGACACTGGACTAGTGCAGTCTAGATAGGCAACCACCTCTCACCCGGCGGGGATGTATGCGTATCCTAATCACGCTGAGGTTTTCCGGTGAGAAGGTCCAACACTGGACTGGATGGGCAACCACTTCTCACCTGGCGGGGATATACTGAAATCCAAAACACGTCGAGGTTTTCCAGTGAGAAAGTCCAACTCTAGATTAAACTGGTGCAACGAAAACCACGGTGTCACGCAATCCCGCTTCTGCGACCCACCCACCAAGAATTCAGACCCAAGCCCCGCGATACTTTGAACCTCTTGTGATTCTCTCTGGGATCTCGTGTGGGCCTCTCGGGGACCACAGGGGGACCACGGGACACATCGAGGACCACAGGAGTAAATTTCAACAGGATCACGGGGCGATCTTGGTGGTAGAAGCGAACGAAGAAGAAGAACTCTATAAGAACTGGTTTAAAACAAAGTAATACAGTATCTCCATTAGTATGCAGCGTAGTACTAGAAAAGGTAACTATAAAAGTGAAAAAAGAATGCAGGACAAAAGAGCAAACTAAAATGCTAGGATACGCTGATGACATCGACCTAGTGGGGGAAACTATGCAAGAAGTCATCAATACCTGCACACACCTGAGAGATGTGGCACTAAAAGTGGGCTTGACCATTAACTAAGATAAGACAAAGTATATGAAGATATCAAGAGACCAGAAGCAGAATGATCCAGATTATATAAATGTTGGAGATATGATCATTAGGAAAGCAGAAACATACAAATATCTAGGCACAACCATCAACGTAGTAAGCGAGGAAATTAAAAAGTACAGATAGGGAATAAAATATACGCCTTGCAACACCGGTTAAAGTCCAAAATGCTGTCCCAAAAACACCAAAAAAAAAATCTACAAAACTATAAAACCAGCTGTCATGTATGGATCAGAAATGTGGAGTACAACAAAGAAAGATGAACAACAACTGCAGATCTTTGAGAACAAGATCCTAAGAAGAATCTTTGGGCCCACAAAGGAGACCAACAGTGGAGAATGGAGAGCTAGAAAGAACACTTAACTAAACAGCTTATTTAAATCCCAACGAATTATAAATCTCTTCAAACTAAACAGACTACACTGGCTGGGGCATGTAGAAAGAATGGAAGAGAACAGACAAGCGAAAATTATGTATGCACAAGAGGTGAGGGAAACAAGACCAACGGGTAGACCAAGACAAAGATGGAAAGACAGCACAGAAGAGGTTATAAAAGAAATTGGTGTCACCAACTGGAGAGAGAAGATTAGGAATAAAGAAGAATGGAAGCGAACTTTATCTACAGCAGTGAGCCTTAATGGCTCGGAAAGCTGAAGAAGAAGAAGAAGAAGAACTATTCTATGTATGTTGAACTTGTTTACTGTGATTGATGTTAACAGAACGAAGGCGCTTGATATGGATATGTGAAGACAGATTTTTTAGAAAGGGAGCCGCTAGCATTGGGGATGCTACCAGGTTGGGTCCTTTGTCCAGCCCTGCTAAGATGACTGAGAATGAAGGCGGAACCTCTATGGGCATTAAGAATAATATGTTTACCTTTTTTTAAGCAAACAAGCGAAATCATAAAGGTTAACAGTTGGAATATATATTTTGATCATTTTTAAAAAATCACACTAACATTACTAACTTCACAGTACGTATGAGGTTCTAAAGGAGCTCAACATTTCCATTTATGTGCCTGTATTGTGAAACGATCAAAATGTCGAAAAGCAATAAAAATTTGATCTTGTTACTCATGTTACATTTGATAATCGTGTTGCTCATGTTATATTTGATGATCTTTTTACTCAAGTTACATTTTATGATCTTGTTACTAATGTTATATTTGATGATCTTATTCCTAATGTTATATTTGATGATCTTGTTAATAATGTTATATTTGATGATTTTGTTACTAATGTTATATTTGGTGATTTTTTTTACTAATTTTTTATGAACTTCTTACTAATGTTATATTTGATGATCGTGTTACTAATGTTCTATTTGATGATCTTGTTACTCATGTTACATTTGATGATATTGTTACTCATGTTATATTTGATGATCTTGTTACTAATATTTGATGATCTTGTTACTCATGTTATGTTTTATGATCTTGTTACTATTGATATATTTCATGATCTTGTTACTCATGTTATATTTGATGATCTTGTTACTAATGTTATATTTGATGATCTTGTTACTCATGTTATATTTGGTGATCTTGGTACTCATGTTATATTTGGTGATCTTGGTACTCATGTTATATTTGATGATCTTGCTACTAATGTTATATTTGATGATCTTGATTAAAAAAGGGATTGATGTCTTCCTTTTTATTGTTGGATGGATCAATGAATGAGAATATTATAAGTTAGAAAAAAATCAAGGTGCATTAAGATACTTTGATCTAACATCTCGTAAAGATTATAAACACTGCCTTCCCCTTCCCCAGCTAAAGAAAAATATTTTTAAAATCCTACAATCCCCACCAGTAGCATTATACAAACAACTCCGCATCTGCAGAATTATACAAATTACTACCCATCTGCAGAATTATACAAACCACTCCGAACCTGCAGAATTATACAAACTACTACCTACCTGCAGAGTTATACAAATTACTACCCATCTGCAGAATTATACAAACCACTCCGAACCTGCAGAATTATACAAACTACTACCTACCTGCAGAAATATACAAATTACTACCCATCTGCAGAATTAAACAAACCATTCACCACCTATAGCATTATACAAAACACTCCCCATATTCAACATTATAGAAACCACTCCCCAACTGTAGCATTATACAAACCACTCACCACCTATAGCATTATACAAACCATTGCCCACCTGTAGCATTACACAAACCACTCACCACCTATAGCATTATACAAAACACTCCCTATATTCAACATAATAGAAACCACTCCCCACCTGTGGCATTATACAAACCACTCTCCACTTGTAGAATTATACAAAGGACTCCCGACCTGTAGAATTATACAAAACACTCCCAACCTGTAGAATTACACAAACCACTCCCCATCTGTAGAATTACACAAACCACTCCCCACCTGTAGAATTACACAAACCACTCCCCATCTGTAGAATTACACAAACCACTCCCCACCTGTAGAATTACACAAACCACTCCTGACCTTTAGAATTACACAAACCACGCCCACCTGTAGATTACACAAACTACTCCTCACCTGTAGCATTATACAAACCACACCTCACCTGTAGCATTATACAAACCACTCCCTACCTGTAGAATTACACAAACTACTCCCCACCTCTAGAACTGCACAAACCACTCCTCACCTGTAGCATTATACAAACTACTCCTCACCTGCAGCATTATACAAAATACTATCCACTTACAGAATTATACACAACCATTACTCGCCTCCAAAATTATACAGACCACTCCCCACCTGTAACATTATACAAACCACTCCTCACCTGTAGCATTATACAAACCACTCCTCACCTGTAGCATTATACAAACCACTCCTCACCTGTTGCATTATACAAACCACTCCCCACCTGTAGCATTGCACAAAATATTCCTCACCTGTAGCATTATACAAACCACTCCCCACCTGTAGCATTATACAAAACACCCCCACCTGTAGCACTATACAAAACACTCCTCACCTGTAGCATTGCACAAAACACTCCTCACCTGTAGCATTGCACAAAACACTCCTCACCTGTAGCATTATACAAAATACTCCTCACCTGTAGCACTATACAAAACACTCCCCATCTGTAGCATTATACAAAACACTCCCCACCTGTAGCATTATACAAACCACTCCCCATCTGTAGCATTATACAAACCACTCCCCACTTGTAGCATTGCACAAAACACTCCTCACCTGTAGCATTGCACAAACCACTCCTCACCTGTAGCATAATACAAAACACTAAGACCGTACATATGTCAGGCTTTTATTTGGGTCACCGTACTTTAAAAATGGAGATTTTTCGTTCATTTCTATTTATCATGAGACAGTCATCACGTGACAGTATCTGCAATCTGCTGTAGATGATAATGAAGACGATGATGATGATGCTGCTGCTGCTGCTGCTGCTGCTGATGATGATGATGATGATGATGATGATGCTAAATAACCAAGATTATACGTAAAAGTAAATTTATGTTGAATTGTGACAGCAAACAACGATCTTAGAAATGACTGGCAGAATTTCAGAAAGATTATCGTGTAGAGTTCTTCATTTTTGTGGAAACATGTTTGTCCGCCAGTTTTGTTACATCTAACAGACATGACCTTACGCTCAGTGTCACCAGTAGTTATATCCCCAGACACTTAAATCTCTAAATCTGAATGTGAAACAAGCTGGATTTCGCTAAATACACACAACGGCCTGACCTCAAAAGAGAAAAATGAAGAGGATGGTAAATATTTCTGCGGAAACACAAGAACCATTTTAGTTTAACGATCACATTTTTATCGATAAGATGAAAGAGAGCATGACAGGCTGTATAAACAGATAAACATAGGTGTCTGAGTTCGTGCAGTGAATCTGTACAAATTAATGTGCACACATGAAGACGACAACAAAGAATGCGTAATTCAGTTTTAATATTAAACAAGGAAAACTTGTACTTTCCTAATACAGATGGACGGAGGTGTATAGTTCAGTTTTACAAACAAATAGAAAGAGTGAGGAAAGTGGGATGAAAACTAGAACGGAGAAAAGAAAAGAGGAGCAATGTAAATAAAGAAGATACAGCATTCCAATATTTTGGTAAGAGGTAAGAGAGATGATGGCTGCGGTAAAACTGGTTCTAGTAATAAAGGTAGGCAGAGGTAGAAGTGTATGGCTCAGTTTTAGAGAAGAATAGAAAGAGTGAGGAAATTAGGCAGAAGAGAGGGTGGCAGAAGATAAGATGGGCTCGTGTGAACACAGAACATACGACAATTCAATATTTCTTCAAGGCTTTTTTCTTTTAACAAAAACAACACAAAGGATAAAAACAGATGAAACATTAAATTCAGCTCTTTCTGTATCCTCCTTGTAAAAATAGATGGACAGAAAAAAATGGTAAATATTTCAGCAGAAACAAAAGGCCATTTTTGCTTAACGATCAAATTTTCATAGATTTGATGTAAACGGACAAACAAGCATTTATGTAAAAAATTTATTTTTCATGTTTTTATCTGCTGCGATACTTTTATTTGTGATCCTTGAAAAAAGGCGAAATGTTGGATTGTTGTATGTTCTTCATTTATACACGCTCATCTTTTCTGCTACTCTCATTCTTGCTCATTTCTCCCACTTTTTCTATCTATTTTTTTGTAAAACAAAACCATACACCGCTGTCTACATTTAATATTATGGCAAATTTCCTTTCCAAGGACAGCGTAAAAAAAAACAATACAACAGATAAAAACAGGAGAACTAAATGAAAAATTAAACATCTAACTCTTTTGTATTGTTCTTGCAAGAAAGACAGGCAAAAATGCCCCCAGACAGAAGTAGGTACGGGCAAAGTAGAAGCAGGCTCTTGGTTGAGAAATGAGATAAAAGAAATAAAGAAACCATGGCATCTTTTGCTGCTGATCTTATTAACAAAAGTAGTTTGTAATGTGTCTGCTAGATCTTTTTACAGAAAGCGGGTGAATGTTTTGATAGTTAAATAGTTATGTTTAATATGTTAAATTTTCCATTTCCTTTTCTAATTTTCTAGTGTCTTCGACAAAGGCACTTTGTGCTGAAATATTGGATTGTATGCCTTACTACTATGGCAGTGTCTTTTTCACACCTTCTTTTCTTCTTCTTCTTCTTCTTCTTCTTCTTCTTATTTCTGTTTTCCTTATACTGGCATTTCTAGCTTTCAGAGAATTGGACCCGACATGGCTATTTATCTTTCCCTCATGAGCTTGTCACTCTTCACCCAGGTGATATTTGTTTGGTTGTTTTATTCCCCATCGTCACAAACTCCTCGTCACAAACTCCTCGTCACACCCATGATTCAAGGAGCACCAAGTTTCGCCACCGTGTTATATAAAACCAGAGGGTCACGTGCAAAACGGAGGTGCCAGGCTCCTGCAGTTTTATGAGTTTTTAAATGTTATGCTTCCGGTGGACGAAGAGCACCCCCGTCTGTGACTCTGAACTGTCAGGTCGTGCTGCTTTTGATAAACTGGAGGGAGTTCATCCCGAACCATTTTCTCTTACTGAAGACTTGACTGGTTACTTTGTGCTTGGCGCCTGTAAACACCCGCCACGCAGAAACGTCATGTAGGGCCCTGGGAGCTTTGGTTATTTCAGTCACGCTAGACCTATTACGTTTCAGGTGAGCAGACGTCACATAAATGTCAGAAGTGGATCTCCAGGACAGGGTGAAAGGATTCTATTGACCGGCGCACAAGATCCTGCACTCGCGTTCTTTTATCAAAGGGCAGATGATAAAGAGCGGAATGTCAGACGGGCCTGCGTGCCCAGTTATTAACCCTTTGGAAATAAAGATCAATAAATCAGTTATCAGATCAACAGACGAGGACAAAGATGATAAACCTGGATATATATATATATATATATATATAATATATATATATATATATATATATTATATATATATATATATATATATGCCGAAGAAAAAGAGGCAGACCGCGTGAAACTCTGAAGAGGACATTATTAAGAGAGGCCAAATTAACAGGCATAAAATCCTTTGATGAGGTTGAAAGACTCGCCGAAGACAGGAAAAATTGACGAACTACTTTGCGAGCCCTATGTGACGTTTAACGGCACGGGAAGGATATATATATATATAAACTGCATGTTTTCTGGAAGAAACATACATGTTAAGGTAAGAAATGCACATGCAAGGACAGACAGACAGACAGATAGGCAGGCAGACAGGCAGACAGACAGAATGAATGAATTAATGATCTCTATTTTAAATAGGTGAAGAACTGTATGCGCAGGCCTGTCTTACATTCTCCCCTTTATCACTCCATCTTTCATTCTTCCCACACACTAGATTTAATAAGGTATACAAAATTATATGAATATTATATACAAGATCCGACAATTAAGTAATGAGACTAATTCCATTTTAAAAATAAAATAAACGACAGTTGAAGATATAACCTGTATTTTATTCAAAGTAAGCCCCTTGTGCATTGATACAGCACGATCTAACAAACACTGGAACGACATCTGCAGTTCTTCTGTTGGTATGGCCATTACTCTCGATGTTACGGCTCTTTGGATGTCATCGGTATCTCAAAGAAGCGTCCTTTCAATGGTAAGTTTAATTTTGAGAATAGAAAATAATCGCAGGGAGACAAATCTGGAGAATATGGTGGATGGTTGATAACACAAACTTGTTTTTGGGCCAAAAATTCCTGTACAACTACCGCCCGGTGAGCCTGTGCATTATCATGAAGAAGGAAAAAACTGTCAGGTGTTGAATACTCGGGTCGAACTCGGAGAATCCTTTTCAATAGGCGTTTCAAAATACTGGAATAAACTTTGGCAGTGACAGTCTGTCCATGTGGAATAAATTCTTTGTGAATACCTCCTTTGCTGTCAAAGAAGCACACCAACATTGTCTTCACTTTCGACTTTTGAAGACGAATTTCTTTGTCTTTTGGTGATGATGATGACTTCCGCTGAGCACTTTGGCGTTTAGTTGTGGGATCAAAGCGAAAAATCCTCTGCAACAATTAAATTTAAAAAATGTTTATTTCTGCGACACATTTTGATGGTGTCTTGTGCGTACTCAACACGCTGATGTTTTTGGTCATCAGACAACGAATGAGTACAAACCGGCAAGCAACTTTTTTCTTCCCCAAATCTTCCATAAAAATTTTACGAATGGTCTCTCGGTTAACACAAAATTCATCTGCCGTCATCCTCACAATCAAACAACGATCTTCTTGTATCCGTTTTCAGACTTTTGCAATGAGTTCCTCACTACGAACAGAAATTGGGTGTCCATGTCTAGTTGCATTTGTAATCGTTTCCACACCACTTTTGAATCATGAATACCACTTGTATATTTGTGCACGAGATAAACAATTATCTCCATAAACTATTATTATCTCGTATCAATTCAACTGTTTCAATGGCATTTTTTTCCGAGTTTTAAACAGAAATTAATGTTAGTTTTTTGCTCCATGCTGATTACGTAACAAAGCACCTCTGATTAGGTCATCAAAATGGCGGGTTGTTTATCGTCTGCTTATCGGGCAGCGATGAAAAGTTGCCAGATCATAGATGAAGATTGCCTCTTTGGATCAATGCTTTGTTTCATAGATGGCTTTTTTGTCTTGGTTTTGTCTTGATAAAATTAGTTTCATTACTTAATTGTCGGACCTTGTGTACATGAAGACAGACAGACAGACAGGCGAAAAAAGATGGTATATATGCCTTGACGAAATGGTTAACAATGCTGCAGGATGGAAAGAACACGCTACCTATTAAACATATGCTCAGAGTAGAAAAGAAAAAAAAATCAAGTCATATCAAGGATTAACACATATACAAATAAAAAAAAACATAAACTAATGTTAAGACATAAACAAACGTTAAGACATTATCAAGGATGAAGAAATCATTTTCTGTAATGTCTTGAATTCTGTGTAGGAACATGTCTCCGATACAATCGAAAAAAAAA